>VZTE01003441.1:154243-189494 GCA_013397775.1 Eulacestoma nigropectus | reverse complement strand
TGTGCCTGTATTGGGGACCCTGTGCCCATGCTGGAGACCCTGTGCCACTGCTGGGGACCCTGTGCCCGTGCTGGGGACCCTGTGCTTGTGCTGGGGACCCTGTGCCTGTCTTGGGGACCCTGTGCCTGTATTGGGGACCCTGTGCCAATGCTGGGGACCCTGTGCCTGTATTGGGGACCCTGTGCCTGTATTGGGGACCCTGTGCCACTGCTGGGGACCCTGTGCCTGTATTGGGGACCCTGTGCCTGTATTGGGGACCCTGTGCCACTGCTGGGGACCCTGTGCCCGTGCTGGGGACCCTGTGCTTGTGCTGGGGACCCATGTCCGGGTGGGTGCACGGCATCCCCAGCTCCTATTTCCTGGTGACACCGTAGATCATGGGTGGCATATATGGAGCTGTGGGAGCCTGTGCTGGGCAGTGCAGACTCTGTGCTGGCTTGGAAGACCCCTCCCTCTTTAAAAGCCTGGTGTTTGGAGCACTGGTCATTAAACTGCCACCTAAACCACAGAGCAAATCCCACTTGAACTCCAAGAGAGCTTTCTGCACTCCGAGGGATGTCTCTCATGAACAGGACCCATGCATGCTGCATCGCTCTCAGTGTTTCTTCAAACTCAATTTTTCCCCTCACAAAGCCCTCCCCAGCCCGCTCTGCCTCCGAGCCCCGAGTTCACTGAAGTGCCTCATAAATAATAGATACTGTCTTTGTAGCCCCGTCCTTGCTCTGGGCTATTTCCTACCCGCTCTCCATGCACTGAGCTCTCTTTGAAGAGCAGGAACATGAGGAGCTCACAGGCCTGGGGTTTGCATCAATGTGGTTCTTCAGCCTGCAGTGGGAGTTCGGCCAGAGTACGGCCCGAGGTCTGTATCCCACTCGTGCGGGATGCCTGTGGCTTTGGCAGAGAGAGAGGAAAGGCTGGGAATGCAGGAAGTAGCAGTGGTTGGACACAGGACAAAGGTGTTTTACGTGACTGTCACCTGATTTCCGTTACTGTCCACCCAGTGCCCCGTGTCCCCAGCTGCAGCACGGATAGTGTTGTCCCAGTGCAATCCTAGGCTTCCCACAATAAACCAACCACAGACTTTTGCTTTAAATATTTTAGAAATCAGTTCTATAACATTTAATATTGTCTCCTGTAGTTTCTGACCTTGAGTCCTGGGGCTGGGAATAAACCCCAGAGTGAGACTGTGCAGCCCTGGTGTCACAGTCTTGTCCACTCTCCTGGCTCTTCTCTGGCAGGAGAGCTCCCAGCTGCTGGACTGGGAAAGACCATTCAGTTCCAAGGCCCTGCCATGGACACCTTCCACTGGACCAGGTTGCTCCTAGCCCTGTCCACCCTGACCAGCAGGACAAGCAGCACTACTGCGGTGTCACTGCTCTGGGGGACAGCTCAGCTGGAGCAGCCTGGGGCTGGAGCAAGGACATCGATGGCACTCTGGCCCTGTGTTTGGACCCATTTTCCCCCTGATTCTGCCCATGCAAAAGAGATTTGGGAGGACCTTGGGAAGGTGTTTTGGTAAGAAATGTTTAAACCCTGCCATATGCCGCAGCCTCTCCCCTGACCCGCCGTGAGCCCCAGCCCCGCCAACAAGTTGCAGTGGAAACAAAGGCAGTTCTTGCTTCAGATTCTTCAGAGATAGCAATATGTCAGGAGCCCCTGGAGAGGCCGAAAGTAAATGAATCAGTGCTAGAAAGTGAAGGATATCATCCGTGCTGAATGGTGAAAAGGAGTCCTGAACAGTATCTTCATTGATTTTCCTGTAATTGACACAGAGCTCGGCTCGCCGGAGGCTGCGGCAGGAGCGGGGAGGCCCAGGTCCCTCTCCCGCCTCAATTAGGCAGCTGGGGGCTGTGGGCAGCTCCCAGGGAGCAGTGGGCCGGGAGCCCGTGTTTGCACTGGTCACAGGGTGCTCTGCAAGCTGCCTTGAGGACAAGGGGCAGCTCGGAAGGATGTGTCCCAGGCTGCCAGCTGCGTCCCACCGGCCCTGGGACAGCCCCGGCTGCACCGAGCCCTCAGCTGCTGAGAAACACCGGCCCTTAAGTCGGGACAATCCAGCAGTGGCAGGAAATGTGGTTAGCTGAGACCTGAGGCTCTCCAAGGAGGAATGTGCCTGCTGTGTGAAACCTCTCAGCTGGGCAGTGGGACAGACCCCGCTCTCCGGGCAGCCGTGGACACCCTGTCCCGGGGCAGAGCCACGCGGGCAGCAGGCATGGCACTGCTGGCACAGCTCGGTGTAACGAGCCACGGAGCTGGGTGGGCGTGGGGAGCAAGGCTGGGACAGGGACAGGGTCTGGCTGTGACCGGAGCGGCGCTGCCATCGTGTCCAGGGCAGGGGGAGCGTTCCAGAGGCCCTCACTGGCCGGCAGCCTGTTGCCAATAAGAAAATATCCATCAGACGAATCCAACAGGATTTTTGCGAGAAAAAGCTGCGGAAGGGAAGAAATGGGTTTGAAACAGACAAGGATCTGAGCAGCTGCAGGAGAGGAGGGATGGGTGCCATTGAGGAGAAGCACGGCCACACCACATAAAAGGAACCAGGAGTGTGGATCCACTTTCCAGCCCAACAGAGGAACCACCTGTCAGGTTGGGTGTGCACTTAGGAAAGGTTCCCACTTTTTGACATATTCATGGAAATGGGACACGGTCTTTGTAACAGCACAGGAAACTTGAGCTTTGGAGATTTGCTCCCACTGAAATCCACTTTTTCCAGGCTATCTTTGCAATTTCCCTCCCTCCTTTGAAGCTAGTGTTTGGGGTCTCCAAGCATAAGGGAGTCTCGGTCTGCCTCACGGCGCTCCAAGTGGTTTTAAAGTCTCTTTAAAACCAGGAGCTCGTCAGCCTGCTGGGGTGTGAAGATCCATGCATTTATTACCACGAGCACTCTCCCTCCTCAGCCGAGGCTGCTGGATTGCAGCGGCTCCGCTTGGGCTGCAAAGCTATTCCCGGGGGAAGGGCGTGAGGAGCGAGCTCCCGGGGCTCCTGGGACACCCTGCTGGGCTAAGGAACCCTCACATCCCTCACGTCCCGGCCCTTAAGGCAGTGGGAGCAGCCACAGAGGCAGGAGCCAGCGGCAAACAGGGCACAGCGGGGACGCTGCCGCGGGTGCTCGGGCCAGACGGGACCCCAGCGGGACCGGTGAGGGCTGGGCAGGATTCAGGCTGGAACCAGTGGGACCCCAGCGGGACCCAGGCAGGATCCCGGCGGGACCCAGGTGGAACCCCGGCCGTGCCCCGGCGGGACCTCGTCCGCCTGAGCCCCGCGGTTTCCCTGAGTCACTCCCTGCCCGGAGCCCCGCGTTCCTGCTGATGCAGCGCCGGGGTCACTAAATGCTTTGTTGAACGCCTGCCCGCGTGTGCCTAAGTGCTTTCAGCCTGGGTGGCTGCTGAATCGGGTTTCCTGGGACAATTATTTTGAACGTAAGTACCCAAAGTCTGCTCGAGTCCTTTTCTAAGTGCTTACGTTATTTTGTTTTAAAAACCTGGCATTGCATCCTTATCCCTGCGGTCAGAGCGGTCCCAGAGATGTACTTATTTTAATTATATTTGGAAAAACGCTTGCTGGGCACAACGGGCACGTCTCTCCTCCTGACTCTAAAACTTGCAGTGTTTTCTCTCAGCCTATGAGCTCTCATCCTTCTGGCAGTGCCAGGAGCCCACTGAGCCCCAGGCACGGGGGCACATCCCATCAGGAATATTTGTGAATTCAGTCCCAAACCTCAGTGGGAAACAACGGGAATAATCCTGGTGTGCCCGTGAGGAGGGATTGGTGTGTGTGTTGTTAACTCCTCCACTCACTGCTGCTCTTAGTGCAGGACCAGGGTTAGTTAAGCCAGGCTTGGCAAGGCCGGCAGCTGAAGGAGGTTCCTGGGGGCTCAGGAGAACACAGAGACAGCTGCCTCTGGAATGGGGAAATTGCCAGTTGCCAGGTTATTAGTCACTCTTCACCTAGTTAAACCACCAGGAATTTCCTAAAGGCTTCAGGATTTAAGCTCATCATTTCTTTTAATAGTTTATTACATTTTAAAACTGTCCCAGCAGCTGGTTTGTGGCGCTGCATTAATGCCTCCCGTGCCAATTGCTTCACTTCCTTCCCAAGGAAACTGGAGGCATCCCAGAGTGAGGAGCCTACTCCGGAGGCTTCTCTTGGTAGTGGAGAAAGAGGTGATGAGCCCAGCCATGTCCCCAGCCCTGCAGGGATGCAGGGAACTGCAGGGATACAGGGAACTGCAGAGATATAGGGCACCACAGGGATACAGGGAACTGCAGAGATATAGGGCACCACAGGGATACAGGGAACTGCAGGGATGCAGGGCACCACAGGGATACAGGGAACTGCAGGGATGCAGGGAACTGCAGGGATGCAGGGAACCACAGGGATACAGGGAACCACAGGGATGCAGGGAACTGCAGGGATGCAGGGAACCACAGGGATACAGGGAACCACAGGGATGCAGGGAACTGCAGGGATGCAGGGAACCACAGGGATACAGGACCGCAGGGATTCATGGCACTGCCACTTGCCCAAGCTGCTGCCGTGGCCCCCCGTGGGCTGGCACACGGCCGTATCCCTTGGGATGTGTCTGCCTGTCTCTGTCAGCCGGCCTCAGCAAGGACAGCCAGCCCCACTGTGGAACATCCTAATGAAAGGGCTAAAGCTGGGAAGAGTAGGGAGCGATTAGTGGTGTGCATGCAGCTGAGCTTCCTGCAGATTACTTGTCTTTAGACCTAATCCTCCACGCTGGAAAAAATCCCAAATCTCTTCATTTTTTATGGAGTGATTATCATAGACTGCAGAATGATTGTGTAAAAATTAATCCTGGGGGATGAGATCAGGTTTGGAGTTGCAGTGTGGTGCTGGCCAGAAGCTGGTAAACAAACCTTTCCCGGAGTGAGGGAATTAAGCTCCGTGGCTCCCTTGTTTTCCCTGCGCTGAGGGGGCTTTATCCAGTGCTCCAGCTGGGTGCAGGAGCAGCGGATCACGGGGCGGCCGGGCATGCCCACAGGCCCAGTTCCCAAAAGGCTTTCCAGGGCTTCCCTGAGGTGGGAGGGGGACTGTGGAGCGGGCAGGGGCTTTGACAGGACAGATGGGGACACGCCAGCACTGGGACCGTGCCGGCACCCCCGGCTCCAGGCAGTCATCCATCCTCAGGGCTCGGGTTCAAGAAGGTGCTTAAGCCCAGCATTAGGAGCGCACGCCATCCCCATCCCGCTGCCAAGTGTGATGGATCTGTAACTATTCTGAAGCCATCCATGAATATTGCATGTGGATCCACTTATTGGAGCCTCCCCTGCATGGCTGCCTGGGCCTGGTTTAACACTGGGCTGTCAGGAAATGCAAGCCAGGGAGGAATAGCTGGGGATCAGCCCTTTCGGTGCCAGCAGCCGAGGGGGGAGAGGCAGGGAGTGAGCCAGGGGCAGTGCCAAGGACGGGGCTCTGGGCTGATTGAAATCCTCTTCCTCCCCCGGGTGTTCGATCCCTGGGAGCGAACAGCACCTGGCTTTGGGAGAGCTGCCTGCTGGCAGAGCCCTGGCCAGGAGCACAGGGTCAGGGACCCCCTGCTCAGCCCTGTCTGGAGCTGCGGGAGGGAGAGGTGACAGGGACTTGGAGTCTTGCTGCAAACTTCTGCCGTGTTTCTCGCCCCCAACAGCAGAGCCAGGGCCCCCAGGCCCTGCTGGTGTGGTGGCAGAGCACTGCTGCTGTGCACAGGGGACGAGCAAGGTCGGAACTGCCCACGGAAGAGCCACCCCGAGAGGGGGCTCTGCACTGATTCACTCAGTCAGGAGTTGGAGATCAGGCCTGGGTTAATTTTATGCATTAATCAACAAGAGAGGGAACATTTTATTTTTACTGGATGGCCGGCGTCCCTCCCATTTACACCGCACGGCTCCGTTGATTTCATTAGGATCTGCCAGGCAGGAATGAGAGCGGAACTTGGCCCCCTTAATTAAGACGACTGTTGCTAAAGGCAGAATGATGGAAAATAATTAACCCTGTAAAAAAACCACACGATGCTGAGAAGGAGAAATACATAATTTAGGAATCAGGAGGCCATTATGCAATATTAATTGCAGACAGCATGTCTGAACAGCACGACGCACCGCGAGTCGTGCCGCTCCTCACAGCGCTGCTGGAGAGCCCAATCTCGCTCTTGATGCTCAACCAAGAGCCCTGAAGTTGCATCTCTGGAATAAATGTCCTCCCCCGCGGGGTCTGGGTGCATCTGGGGGCCTGGGCTGTGCTCAGGAGAGTTGGTGGCACAGGGAGCTGCTGTCTCCACTGCCAGAGCTCCACAAATATGCTGCTTCTGCTGGTGGAGGCTCAACCAATTTCATTAATTAAAGTTCTAATTGTGCTAAGGGAGCTTTGACCTCCTAGGAAGACCCTTGCCCTTCTTTGCCAAGGAAATTGGATTATTCCCCCTAGTGCTGATTGTGAGAGCCTTCTCTGCTGCTAAAATATTCTCTCTACTTCCTAATCAAATGACTTAAAAAGGCCAAACACGGAACTTTCAACAGCAATAACAAACACGCCCGTTTATGGAAACAGACACAAGAAACTGCAATTCCTTAGGCAGTTTCTGGGGAAGGCTGTAAACGGATGCAAAGGGAAGGGGCACTTGTCCCTGGCGGTGCCTCAGGGGTTGGATACTGGGCTGTGAAGCTCCTTTTAGACACCAAAGCATTGTGAACCAGAGCAGCGCCCCGGAGATCGGGATGTTGGTCACCCAGGGCTGGGATAGGGCAGGAACAGTTGGATCCTTTCAGGATGAGGACATTGCCCCAGCTGCATGGCTCTCGTATTTCTTTCACCATAGGTGAAACTTTCTTACCCCATTGGTCCCCATATTTTGCACTCAGAGGCAACTCCATAATCATGGCAGGGAAAGATGGTGGTGAAAAATCAGTTAATGCTCATTTCCTGTATCACTGTCATTAACGGCAAAGCTGATAAGAACCATCTTGTTTAACTGTTAGTAGGAGAAAATGGTTTTCCAGGGATCTTGGCTCCCAGTTGCCTCCTGCTCGCAGGGAAATGGTGGAGGCTGTGGGTGGTGCAGGGGTGCACATAAACCAGGAACAAAATCCTCCGGCTCCAGATCTCACCCCTGTTTGGCTAACATACCAGAGGACATCTTCTTTTTATTTATCTCTTATATTCTGATACCTTACATTCTTAATTCAACCTTAGGGTTCTCCTTCCAGCTCATCCTTCTTGGTCCCCACTGCAGAACAAGCCCAAAGTTGTCTGGACCCAGCAGCAGGTGGAACTGTGTGATACAGTCATTAAAAAAGTGTCAGCAATTAGTCATGCTAATGAACTAACACGGTAATGAGATTGCTTCCAAGAAAACGTAATTTAGGAATCTCCTCTGCAGGTCCTCCTGCAGCTGCTGCTCCCATTGCATTCCCAGATGTGTCAGGTCCACTGGGGTGGTGCCGAGTGAGGGCAGGAGGGGATGCACACCTGGAGAGTGCAACAGCAGAGCTCAGCGCTCCCACCAGCAGCACGTGCGGCCTCTGTCCTTCAGCCTCCTCTCCTTACACACTAAATCAAGGAATTATTTCCTAGCTGACTGTAATTTTATTTTGTAGCCCTCGCTAATGAGCTCTTTGTGTAATGTATCATAAATTACTTACAGCGAGATTTTTCTTTTACTTAGAATGGGTAAAAAATTGGTGTTGGCTCCAGCCTGTGCCCGCCGTGCCCACACCGTACTGGATTTTTCCAGCCGAAGCTCAGCTACGCTCAAGCCCTAATTTTGCAGATAAACAGCTTCTATTTCATTAAATGAGCTCTGCACAGAATGTTTGTCTTAGTTATTTCCAGAAAATTAATTCATAGGGCTTAATCTGTTTAGCATCTGATTAATGGGATTTTTAATCACCCATAATAATGATAATAAAAGGCTTAAAGTAATAACCGAGGCCAAGGTGTGTATTTGTCTTTGCTCTGCCCGTTGTCCTGACAGCCATCAGTGCTGCACAATAACTCCAGATCTTTGGCATCGTTCCTTTCAGATCTATTGATCAGGTGGGAAAACCAGGCCTAGTTTGAATCCGTCTCATTTAACAATGTTTGTAAAAGCACCTGTTATCAGAGAGGGAGTTCGGGAAGCAGCACTGGCGGCTCCTGCAGCCAAGATGCATCCAAACCGCTCCCTCCTGGGACACAAATGCCATTAAGCCCCGTCTCTGACAATTAAACACCTGCTGCATGACACCTAAAAGCAGATTTGTTACCAGCCATGGCAAGGGGCACAACAGGGATGTGTCGGAGCGTGGGTTTAGCGGGACAGTGACCACGCCGTGGCAGAGATGTTTGGGTCTGCAGTGTTTCGTGGTGGGTTTGAATTGCATCTTTCATCTGAGTGCCAGACACCCCACTGCCATCCTCGGGGCCCCACCCGGCCGTGGACAGAGCAGCTGAGACCAAACACAGCTCACTGCAGATGTGGGCAGGGCCCACCCTGCCCCTGTCGGGATTTATTCCCAGCTCCTTGCTGTGCAGCTGCAGAGTGCCTGGGCTCACAGGCTGCTGCCCTGGCTGGGACAGACTTTGCCTTTCTGAGGGGAGAAACTCCTTTTCTGCCTCGCAGAGACCTGGAGCCGAGTGGTTTCAGCTCCGGCAGGTGAGCAGGAGGTCAGGGCGCAGGCTGCAGCACTTCCCAGGGAGGGATCAATACCCAGCCAGCCGTGCTCCCGCTCCGAACGGGGAGGAACGCGGACAGGCACGTGCTGGGGGAGGCAAAAGGCATCCTCTGCCTCTCCCCGGGCTCCTTCCCTCTCCCCAGCTGAAATTGGAAAGAAATGGATCGATCTTTGACTCTTTTCGGGGTGAGGGGAAATTGCAGAATGAAGATGACTTGAAAGAATGAGATGGATGGGAGTAACTGGAGCTCATCCTCCACGGGGGAGGAAAATGCAGCACAAATGATGATGTTAGCGATCCATCCGTCAGTCAGGGCTTTATTCCGAGGTCCATCATGGACGGATGGAGCACGGCACCAGTGTGGGCTCTGCGGGTGCAGGAACCCGTGCACCCTTAATAACCCACTGCTCCCAGTGGCAGGGCAGATCCCCGCAGGTGCTGTGCCTGCTGGGGGTCCCAGGGGTCCCGGCATGTGCAGACATCCACACCGGGCTGTGGTGAGAGGCTTGGAGCAGCCTGGGCTGGGGGAAAGTGGCCCTGCCCATGGCAGGGGGTGGCGCTGGATGGGCTTTAAGAGCCCTTCCAAATCAAACCATTCTGGGATTCCGGGGTTTCCCACACCTGGAAATCCTCCTCCACACCAGAGGCGAAGCCCCGGGGCATCACCAGGCCCAGGGGTGAGGCAAAACCTCCCTCCTTTCCCCTGCGTTTTTCCATGAGAATTCCCTTTTGCCTTCTGGAGACAGGTGTGCGTATTCCTACCAGGAGCATTCCCAGCTGTGCCACGGATGGGTGTCCCCATCACCACTCCATCTGGTTCGCTCTCCAGACTCGGAGCTCTTTGGGGGGGTGCTGGGGCCGGTGAATTCCCTGTGGGAGCAAACACCCATTCCTGGGGGCAGGCCAGGTCCCCGCAGCTCCTGCCACTGCTCCTGCGGCTCCTGCGGAAGGGAGGGATGAGCTCTCCCTGGCAGAGCAGTTATAAATTCCCAGCGTAGCAGGTTCCAGGCTGATTGCCTTTCCTGACGGAGTCTCTCTGTAAATGAGGCTTTTCACAGATGACAGATAGAGCCGCTCCTGCGGAGCATAAATCCTGGCAGCCCAAAGTGCCGCCACAGCCTGTTTAACAGCCCTGCTCCCCCGGCCCCGAGCTCAGCTCCTGGGGATGACACAGCGCTCCGCTGGCAATTCCTCATCAATTAGCCCCGTCGGCTCCGCTGGGCCCCCGCCGCTCCGCTGGGCCGGGCACTGACCCCGCTCCGGGACGAACCTCCTCCGAGGATGGGCTTCCCTCCATCGCTGCGGGCTCAAAGGCCGTCTGCCCTTGGCTGCCAGCCTCTCCGGGACATCTTCCTCGCCCTCTGCCTCTCCTTGCAGCCTCTCCCGTGTGCCTTTTATCCCCGTTCCTGACCTCTGGAGCAGATGGCACTGCGGGGTCATGGGGCTCCCCGGGATGTTGGGGCTGAGCAGAGTCTGTGCTGCGGATCCCAACCAGGACATCCAGGGCAGGAGCACAGGGATGCCCCGGTGCAGGAATTGGCACAGGGATGCTCGGCACAGGGATGCCCCGGTGCAGGAATTAGCACAGGAATGCTCCAGTGCGGGAATTGGCACAGGGATGCCCTGGTGCAGGAATTGGCACAGGGATGCTTGGCACAGGGATGCCCTGGTGCAGGAATTGGCACAGGGATGCCCTGGTGCAGGAATTGGCACAGGGATGCTTGGCACAGGGATGCCCCGGTGCAGGAATTGGCACAGGGATGCCCTGGTGCAGGAATTGGCACAGGGATGCTTGGCACAGGGATGCCCTGGTGCAGGAATTGGCACGGGGATGCTCGGCACAGGGATGATGCCCCGGTGCAGGAATTGGCATAGGGATGCTCGGCACAGGGATGCCCCAGTGCAGGAATTGGCACGGGGATGATGCCCCAGTGCAGGAACGCTCCATGCTGAGCCCTGTGCCAGACCCGCAGCAGGGAGCACCAGCAGCGCCAGGGAAGGACACAGGGCCCCATCCATGGTGGTATAAAGGTCTGTCACTTCCTGAGAGGGACAGAGACGTGCTGATTTACACCCTGTGCCACCCAGGCTGGATCAGGAGGCAGGTCCCCGCAGCCTCTGCCCCTAAGTACAAACCCCAGCCCAGCTAGAGCCCCTCGCACGCCGATGCAGATCCAGTACGACACTGCTGAGGCATCCTGTGGAGGAATCAATTTTGCCAACCACCCAGGGTGCTTCTTCCTGGAGCAACTCAGAGGTTACATAGGAAGACAAACATTTGGGCGATCCTGCCCCTTTTCCAAGGCAGCTGGTTCCCGTTGCGAGCCATCGGCATTCCGGCCGAGGCGGGAGCCGCAGCCCAGCGCTCATTACTCTGCTCCCAGATGAACAGTAAGTCTCTGGAACAGTACTTACAGCCTGTAATAATATTACTGCTCGCTCTGCTACATGGTCCCTCAGTCATTTTTTCAATTAAAAAAGGCCCAATGCTCTATTAACCTTTTGCCTGCTCCTCCATCCTTCATCTGCCGGCGGCCAGGATCGCAGCCGTGTGTTAAAGAAGGCATAGATTACTGTAAAGCAGCGCCGAGCCCTCTGTCATGGCCACGATGAAGTGTCATCTGTTCATTTAAAAATATGAGCCAGTTTATCAAATTCCCCACCTCTGAACCGCTGCTGGAATCTCTTTGTTACCCGTGCAGGAGGCAGGCGGAGCGAAGCCAGCCGAGATGCCGGGGCTGCGGAGCTGGGAGCCGGGGCTGGCAGGGCTCCTGACACCCCTTCTGCCACGGGCAGATGTGTTCTGCCCCCAAATCCTTCAGCAGCCAGTGCTGGCAGCCCGCCGTGTTTATTTGTTATAAATAAATCCATCTGTTTCCATCGCCCTGGCGCAGGGACGGCAGGGAGCAGCTGCTGCCCCCGGCCCCCCGCTCTCCAGGCTGTCCCGTGGCTGTGGCCGTGTGTCCCATCCCACCTCGCACCTCTGCGCCTGGAAAACTGCATCCCACTCAGGTTCCATGGGCTTTTCCTGGCAGGGTTTATGTACGGACCCGGGGAAGGTGCTGCTGCCCGGGGGTGCACCCGATGTCCCCCCGCTGCCAAACACACCGGGTTTCATTTTATTCCAATTCATTTCTGATCTGCTGCCTCTATTCCTCTCTCAAGGCACCAGCTACTGGCTGTAGCTACAGGGACTTGTTAGACAAGAGCCCCGGATGCTCCAGTTTGATTTCCAGGATCCACAAATAACAGTGTACAACACATTATTTGCTAGAAATTACCTGAAGCTCAGCCCTTCAGAGCTCACTGTGCTGTGCAGAAAAGAGACCCTGTTCCAATCAATATCCTTTCCACGCTCTCTGCCTGTCCACTGGCCATTATTTCACTGGGTTTCTTTTGCTTACAGTCCCAGCTGCATCAATATAAGAGCTCCAAGTGGTTTGGAGGTGGGTTTTTAGCTCTAACCCTCTCCCTGGCAAGGTTACAGGTCCTGGAAAAAGATTATATCCATAAAAACTGCTTCAGAAAGGTCCAGCAAAAATGCCCGTCCCTGTCCCAGCAGTGGAGAGAGCAGAAGAACAGAGAATTTGCAGCATCACCTCCAGTCTGGGCAGTGTCCACCCACACCCCCTTCCCAAGGCTGCGTGAAAAGGCTCGGGTGAGCTGGGAGCCAAACCAGTCAGGGAGAACGGGGACATAGCTCCATATGAGCATTGCCATCGAGCTTTATCCTGCAGTGCCACACTGAATTCAGAGATTGCTCGTTTACCAAAGGCCTTGGAATCTCACTCATTAATCCTACTCCTGCCCAAGAGCTTGTTGCCCGTGTCGGTGGGGAAGGGCTTCCACAGCTCCCCCCGGCTCCAGTTTGGGGACTCTTTCCTTGTGGAGCAGCCTCAGGTTGAAGACGCTTTGCTATTCCGTCATTTTTCCCGCAGAAGTTCCCATATCCTGTAATCAGGGCATTTCCCCCCTCTCTCCTTGATGAGCTAAGCACGTCAGGCTCTTTCAGCTGGCTGCTGTGCAGTGTCTTTTCGGCTGCAGGTAATTTTTATGGCTATTTTCTGTTCTCCCCCCAGTTTCCAGCATCCTTTGGAGCCCTGAGTACCACAACAGGCTGGAGCACTGCAATATCTGGCTACAAGTGCCCCATGCTGAGGCAGGAGCAGCTCCCCTCTGCCTCACCTGCATTTACCCAGGGCTTCCATTAGCCCATTTTCCCCCAGCAGCTTTTTGGGTATCATGTTCCATTATTTATTTGAGGATAAACACCTAAAAGCTGGATGCTTTTCAGAGCTGTTGCTCCCGGAGTGGTCTCCCGGGACATCGCACGTGACACTGCATCTCCAGCTGCAGGTTTTACTGGTGCCCTCCCAGCTCCTCCACTCTCCCCCTGCTCCTCCTCTTGCTGGTCCTGCTGCTCCTTGCAGCCCTGGAAGTGTTCGGGACGGGGCCTGGAGCAACCTGTTCTAGTGGAAGGTGTCCCTGCCCATGGCAGGGGGTGGGCCTGGATTGTCTTTAAGGTCCCTCCCAACCCGAAGCAGCCCCCTCCCAGCCCTGGGATGCTGGGCTCCTGTCCTGGGTTGTGCCCCATCTCCCTCGTAATCTCCCTCTCCCCGAGAGCTTATGCGGATTAACAGGTCCCTTTGTGTTATCCATAAACCTCGCTGATCCCCAAATGACGGCCGTAATGGGATTGTGCCCACCTTTTCCAGGCTGGATGTACCTCCTGTCTCTGGGACAGGCTGGCAGAGCTGCTCCCCGTGCCCGTGGGCTCCCCCTCTCCCCAGCCGTGCTGATCTCTCTCCTTCCCCTTCTTGGCCCCCAGATTTATTATTCTACAGTGATTGTGTTGAATTGCATTTGAAATCAATTAGCACAGGTACTCAGAGATGAATGTTCATGCTCTGAAAAAAGGTGATGAAAACATACCATTTAAATAGAAATCAATTTCCCTTTCATGTATTTCTTCCTAGCTGCTGCCCGAAATTAATAGTTTTTAGATATTTGTGCTCGGAGAGGAGAGGCTCCCCTCGTAAAGCACTTCCCTCTCCTCCTCCTCTCCTCCTCCTCCCGGCTCCCGGGCTCTCCCACGCCGCTTCCCCCTCCGGCTGTGTTTGCCCGGCAGGAACAGCTCGGCGAGGAGCGACTGGAGCTGCCTCCTCCCTCCTCATCTTTTCGGGCCATCATCAGGCACTTCTCCATGGGAAGCTCTTTAACCGGAGCTCTGACAAGCCGCGGGGCCGCAGCACAGGGACCCCAGGCAGCGCCGGATCTCCGTCTCCAGCCCCGCGTGCCCATGACCCTCGCAGGGAGAACGAGCAGGGATGAAGGGATCGTCCCTCCGGAGCCCGGGCAGCGCCGTCCTCCTCCGGCATTCCCGAGCACGGGGGAGCCCCCAGACCTCCAGCACCCCTAAAGGGGGTGGGTTCCCACCTTGGGTCAGCTCTGGTGCCACTCAGGCTTCAAGTTTGGGACAAAAGCCAGGAAAAGGCCCCAGAAACAAAAGCACCTCTTTGTTCAGGGCAGCTCTGAGTGTGTGAGCTGAGGGGGCTCCTGCCAGTGCAGCCTGGGCTTGGTGGCCCCACACATCCTTGCCCTTCCAGCTACTCCGGTAAGATGCCCTGGAACTCTGTCCCACTGAAATGCCATGACTTTCCCAAAGCCCAAACAGTGCATGAGCCAGATAAAAAGAAGAAAAAAAGGCAATTTTTTGCTAAACTTGCCTGGAAAATTGTGACCAAAGGATCCTTGTCCCATGCTCCATGGATCCCCTGAAGAAGGAATTTTCCCTGGGCTAAAGCAGCTCTCAGCAGTCAGGGGATGACCTTTGATAGGGTGCCCTGAAACTGACCTGTCCCCTCATCCCTGGCTCTTAATGCCAAGGGTCTTCCCAACCTGCTTGTCCACAGGGACCAGCACTTTAATGCCATAATCATTTCATTTATTATCTTCTTTAGGCTACAAAATCTAATCCCCAAATTTAGGCGAGCATCTGTCCTCCTCATTTCCCACAAGGCACCAAATTATCGCTCAGCCCCTCCGCTACGCCCTGATCCCTTCGATCTGGTTTTCTATCAGTGTTATTATTAATCTCCTCCAATCATTTTTCCTCACCATCTGCTTTCCAGCAGGACTCCCGTGCTTAGGGGAAGACCCTGTACCCTGGGACTCCCTGGCTCTAATCCCGGCCGTGCCAGCGAGGCCGCGGCGATCCCGAGCGAGCCACTCCCTTGACCTCCTTGTCTCCCAGATGGAGCCAGTGTGGAAACAGGACAGCAGGGAAACTGAGGTGCTGCGCTGCTGCTGGGCTCTCACGGGGAAATGAAGTGCAAGGGTGAATCAGGTTAATATTTTTAGGAAATGGGGGGAGTTTTCCTAATGGTGAGGGTAGTGAAGTGTCCTGGAGAGGCTGTGGGATCCCAGGCTGGAGGTCTGGGCCTGCCGTGGGAGTGGGAGCACACGGAGCTCGGGAGCAAGCCCTGTGCTGGGATTATTCTCTGTGGGATGATGCATCTCCAGCTCAGAGCCCTTCCCTGCTCGTTCCGTTCTCACCATGGATGATCTGGAGAACGGATGTTTCCCATCCACTCCGGATCCCCCGGACCCACGGGTCGTGCCCCCCCACCACCCTCAGGGCGGCAGCAGGAGCAGCAGGAGCCAGTCAGTGTCTCGGGACAGGGGCACATTCCCTGATCCCTGAGCTGGGCTGTGCCCGTGTGCTTGGGCAGAGATGCCCCAGGGCCCCCCTCCCCTGTGTCAGGACCCCCACCCAGGCTCTGGGAGCAGCTCAGGAGCGCTAAAGGCACAGGGGCACCTTGCAGTCGATGCCCTCATTTGCATGTTTCATTTTTAGACATTTTTTAACTATGCCTGTGGTTTCTCTAAGAGAAACCAGGTTTTCAGCTCAGCCCCCGGCTGCACAGTCCAGGAATAAAAACTGTGCACATCCTCCGTGTTTCTGGTCTCCAGGTATTGATCGCCGTCTCCATTTTCCCCACTCTCGGCTTGATTCCTGCCACTGCCTATTTTTGGTTTATGCTTCCTGCCAGCAGAGCCTTCTGGAGCTTTTCTCAGGCTCCTGCTTTGCCTCCCACCGGCACTGCAGCATGCCCAGCCCTCCCCAGGCCCTCCTGGCTGGGTCTCACGTGGCACCGGCCCTGCTCCTGCACTGTGCCCATGGAGGGGCTTTGGGAGGCTGGGCTCGGGTTTGTAATTAGAGCACATGTTCGTATTTTAATCCAGAGATTTCATTCACCTGCTAACTAACCCCCTGTGTTGCTAGGATTTGTATCCTCCTTTTATTTTTAGATCTAGATATTTGCTCAAAGTAGAGATTTTCACCCTTCTCTCGGGCTGGCAATCACTCTGTGTGGGCAGGACTGCAAATCTGAGTTATTAAACCTTTACATACCCAGGACACCACGCTGAAGGCTTATTTGGGGTTCTGTTTGCTTACAGGGTGTAAATAGAGTCTGCGGTACCCAAATCCCTGTCCTCCACCCCATCCATTTGTTTTGCTGTGCCTGCGATCTCTTTGATTCCCTAATTTCTCCCTCCCTGTGCTATTTGTTACCTGCTCCAGCCGAGCGCAGGCTGGCAGGCTCAGAAATCAATTCAGCGCTGGAGTTTCAGTCTCAGAAGAGCTGTGTGGGGACGGCTGCCACCTTCCCGGGATGGCTGGTGACAGAAGATAAATCGCAGTGGATTTTTTGCCAACGTGCCATATTTCAAACTCATAATCAGTCCAGCGTCACCCTCGGCTCCCTTCAGCATCTCCTTCCCACTGCGGGGGATTTATGGCCCCGGGTACCAACACCAGTTGTACATTTCTAATCCTCTCTTGTATAATTTCTCTTTGCTGCATTTCCTTAATTACCCTCTTTCTGACCTTTTCCTTCCCTACCCCTGCTTGCAGCTTGCTCCTGGGCTTCCTTGCCCTCGCTTGACTCCTCCTTTTAGTTTACGGTGTGAAGGTGGTTTATGAGCTCGCTCAGCCCTGGTGACATCGGGGTTTTGGGGTGGTGTGCTCCTGAGGCTGGAGCAGAGGTGGGAGCAGCCCCTTGCCAGGCTGGATTCGGGCACATTGCTTGGAAAACCTCCACAGCAAAGGACACGGACAGTCTCTCGTTTGGGCTGTTGAAACCACCCCAGCATCCCTTCCCTGTGTGTAAAGGACTCCTGGTCCCAGCACTGGGATTTGTCACCTCTGCTGTCAGTAATTCCAAACAACGACAGCCATGGAGACATCCTGGCTGTCCCCTGTGCGGAGGACCTGGGACAAAGCACCCACCTGGTCCCAGTGCTGCAGGGACACAGATCCATGGCCAGGTGTCTGCTCTGGGATCCTGGAACAAGGAAGGCATAGAAGAATTATGGAATCTCTAAAGGCTGGAAAAGCCCTCCAAATTCATCGAGACCAAATGTTCCCCCAGCACTGCCAGGGCCAGCACTAACCCATGTCCCCAGGTGCCACATCCACACGGCTTTAAATCCCTCCAGGGATGGGGGACTCCACTCTGGGCAGTCCTGGCTGGGCTGGGGCCTGAGGGCAGAGGGAAAGCACAACAGTTAACTTTAAAGAATCACTGGAGCATCTTCTTCATAATTAATAAATGGGAGATGTTACTGCAGCTAATCAATACAGTTGTTAGAGGGAATTGATCGCGGGGGGAACTCTTTTTGTGGGTACAATTTTTCACCTCTGCAGAACAAAGGGCTCCCCGGGGTGCTCTCACTGTGATCGGCGCTGGGAACCTGACCCAAACAGCCAGCGAGGGACAGACAAGTAATTAATTAATTAATTAACACCCTGTGAGAGAGAGACGTCCCTGAGAGCCACCAGAGGGGCCAGAACCCGGTGGCCGTGCATGTGTCACTCCTGGGGTGAGCTGGGACACGCTCAGTCTGTGCACAGCCTGTGCCCCCACCGAGCATGGCAGTGCCCCTGGAATGCTCATGCCAGGATGTTTTCCCAGCAGGAGCCCTGCTCCCTCGTGGCTGGGTCACCTTTTCCATGACAAACCCCATTGCCCCGGCAGGAAACATCCCTCTAGCAGGGAGTTTATAGGGTGATAATGAGCACAAAAAAAACCCTGGGAACGATGCTTGGTTAAAGGATTTGCCTTGGGAAATGAAATTTCAAGAGTTTGGTTTGGGTTTTTTACTTGTTTGGGTTTTTTTAAGTGGTTTGTTTTCCGCTTGGAAAAGCTGCTTGGGTCCTGACTTGTTTGGCTCCCAACAAGTCAATATCAGCTCAGCATCCCAGGCCCCAGCCTGTGCTGGCTGAGGGCAGAAGCTCCGTGGCACGGACACAAAGCAGCTCCTGTTCCCGCCGGCACCTCCATCCGCACGCAGCAGCGCAGGGCTGGGCGGGCACAGGCAAGGACACCCCGGCAGTGCCTGCAGGGACAGAGCAGGGACGCGGCTGCCCCACGGCCGGGGGATGTGCAATGAGGCCGTTCCTCTGCTTCCTCTTTCTGCCTCCCTTTTGCAGCGAAGGGAGCGCGCCCGGGCCGTGCGGGCGGGCCTTGGCACCACATCCCGCTCTCAGCGCGGCTCCCTTGTTCCCCTGCACCCTCCTGGGTGCCCGGGAGGGAAAAATCAAACCCACACAGATTTCCCCCGCTTTGGTTAATTTACATCTCAGTCTCTCAGAAGGCTTTGCGCTCCTCAGAGCCCATCCAGTGGGCAGGGACACCTTCCACAGCCCGGACTGCTCCGGTCTGACCTCGAACACTTCCAGTGGGAAGTGCCCTTCCATAGGGCATTGGTTGAATCGAGCTGATTATTCTCGGCAACAACTGCTTGATCTGCCCCAGGTAGTTGATCCCAAACCACGGGGTGAACCAGACACAAACCAGGATGTCCCTGGAGCAGCAGCCGGGCTTCCCGGGCAGCCAGCGCAGCCAGTTATTGCTTGTAATTAACTCCACCGAGCAAATCTCCTCTAAATCAATCTCAGCTTGGCTAATAAATAAATCTTGGCTCAATCACTACCTGCAGAATGTGTGGAGAAGGGCGAGTGTCTCTGATTTGCCACTTCCTTGTGCTGAACTGGGGGATCACAGATTGACGGCAGGAGGGACACCGGGATCCGAATGTGATGCATTATTTAAAACTTCAGGGATAATAAAATTCTGGAGGAGACTGGCCCATTAGCTCAGCGTCCCCATCGACATTTCTCCCACTGTATTAGGCGCTGTGTTAATGATTTTATATTCCCTGGTGACTCCCCACTCATTTTTCTTTGTCTTTTTGTCATTTTAATGGGGCACTGGGACATGTTCCGCAGTGACATCCCAGCGGCCGGAGCCTCCGAGGCCCCTCGGAGCAGAGGACCCACCCCTGGTTTGACTCAGCTCCTCTGGACCCCTCAGGTCCCACCTCAGCATCACCCGTGCCTTTGCTAATTCCAGGGCCATGTACCTTAATCTAATGACTAATTCCAGGAATCTGTCACTCCATAATGGGCTGTGCCCCCCCCGGGTGCACGAGGGAGCTTGTGCTGGGTCTGGTGCTGAGATGCAGAACAGGGAGGATCCTGTGGGGTCTCAGATGAGAGGGAAGCTGGCTACAATTCCCTCACTAGCTCATTAACTCACCAATTGTGGGGTATTTGTGAAACCCAGAAAATTTCCTGAAAATAGAGGAAAAGGAGGGAGCAGCCCAGCCAGGAGCAGCAAGGTCCCACGACTCCATGGGAGGTGGCACCTGGTACCCAAACCCATGGATCTGCTCCCATCTTCGCTGTCACTGACATGTGGAGGTGTTTCCTCAGGGGAAAGGAGCCGTGTGAACACGGCACGTGGTGAGAAACCCAGCGGAGCAATAGGAGAGCGCTCCTGGCTGAGCTGGGAACGCTGGAGGAATGCTGTCAGGGTCAAGTCCTTTGCAAGGGGATGGCACTGCCGAGGTCTGAGCCCCCAAAGCAGCCGGGATTCCAGCAGAGCAAGGTCCTTCACACGGAGGAGCAGGGATGTTCCCAGGCAGGGAGGTTCCCGGGCCGCGATGTGGGCAGTGCCACGTGGGACTGCCTTTGGCTGCCGTCCGCCGAATCACCCTGGCTGGGCAGCCCTGGGGCCACGTCCTGAGCGAGGGATGCTCCTGGAGGGACACATCCCTGCTTTTTCCCAGCCAGGGAATGCCATGGCTCGGGTGGCACAGGGTGGGAGAGCAGAGGAGGGGGCAGGAGCCGTTGGAAGGGACCGTGTCCCCTTCAAACAATGCAGCCTTGACTCATATATTTTTCATCCCAGTTGAGGGTACAGTGTCAGCCGATGACCTTTGTCACACCCCAGTGCTTTCTGGGATGTAAATTAGGGCCTTTTTTTCCCCCCATCTGGACAGATAAGACGGACTCTGACTCGCCCGTCTCGCAAGCCGATATTTATTGTGAGCCCACCGCTCCTCTCAGCAGGTGGACAAAGATAATACTGTCATTATGTGCTCAGAAAATGCTTTGTAAAATTTGGTAAAGTCCGAGAGATAACATCTGCCTCGAGGACCGCTCCGCTGTAAACAGGGCTTGGAAAAATAGCACCCACTGCTTCTCCCCGGGAATATCGATTTTTGGTGTTGGAAAGGGTCAAATTCAAATCGGCGGCACAAAGAGCGGCTGCAGCTCCCGCTTTTCACAAACAACAAAGTGCTGCGGCGGCAGGAGCAGCGCAGGGCCGGGGCCGGGGCCGGCGCCTTTCCCACGGGAGCGGGCAGCTGCTGCCCGCGGGGACCGTCCTGCCCGAGCGTCCTGCCGGGAGCCGCGGGCAGCCGGGCTCGGCGGGGCCGCGGAGGGGCTCAGCCCCGCGGAACGCCGGAGCCACGCCTGAGCCGCCGGCCGGACGCAGAACTCCACGCGGGCGCCGCACCCCGCTCCGGAGCTGGGACGGGCGGGACGGGACGTGGAGGGGCAGGGAGATGTGCCCTGGCTCCTCCTGCGTGTCACCTGCCAGCTGGTGACAGTGACATTTCGCTGCCTGGCGCCGGGCAGCGAAGGGCTTTCCCTGCCTTTCCAGGTCAGGCGAGCGAGGAGTGTCGGCATCAGAAATCCTGGCTCAAAAGCCGGGAGAGAAACACCGGAGGGCACCTCAGAGTGGTGTGGTGTGTCCCAGGTGTGTCCCATCCTCTGGCTCCTGGACTGGGCACCTGTGCTGTGCCCCAGCATCCCCCCCAGCAGGGAACAGTTACCCCAAGCACCACCCCAGGCACGCTTTGGGCACCCAGGTGCATCCCAGCAGAGGGACTCGGCATTCCCGTTCCCCACCCTGGTGCGAATCCCAAATCCCTGCTTGCTGGGTGTAAACCAAGCGCCTGCACTGCAGCACCACCCCACAGCAGAGGGTCCCGGAGCACTGACAGCATCGCGGCAGCTGTGGAAATTCACCATGCCAGTTCCTGTCCCACAGGAATGCCTTGGACACGGTTCCTGCTCTAACGGGAAGCAAAAGCCTCGCCAGCAGAAAAGAAAATGCAGGAGTGGCACAGGCGACGGCTGCTGTTTAAAGGAAAGGATTTTACCCAAAGAGCACGTGGCAGCTCCAAATCCCCTTCATCCACACGGCATTATTTATTCATATTCCCATTGTACAGACCGGGGGCTCCGACGAGACACAATCGATCGCTCCCGCTCGGAGAGCACAGAAAAGGGAACCTGTGATGCGGGGCCGGGCTGGGAAGGGAGGGAAAAACGGCAGCGGGATCTTGCAAAACAGGCTCTGAAAGCAGGATGCGGGCATCCAGGGAGGAACACCCCGCTGGGCAGGGCAGGGCAGGGCATCCCCCACGGCATCGCTGGGATGTGGGACAGCAGGGGAAGTGCCACGGGACTGGCAGCATGGCAGCCTCCCAGGAGCCCTCGGAGGCTGGGATATGCCACCGCCCTGGAGTGTCCCACCAGCCCCTCCACCCCCTCCGCTCCGGAGGGCACAGGCAAAGGAGAAAAGGAGGTTCGGGAGGGACCTTCTGGCTCTCCACAACTCCCTGACAGGAGGGTGGAGCCAGGCGGGCGTCGGGCTCTGCTCCCAGGGAACAGGAACAGGATGAGGGCTGGAGGAGCACGTGCTGCTCCCCAAGGCAAGGACACGTCCGTGGAGGGTTTGGGCCTCCCTCCCGGTGGGAAGCAGGCTGGGCCCTTGGCTCCTGCCCTGCCCGGAGGATGGGGAGATGATGCTCTCTGTGGTTACACACAGGAGGCAGCTGGCATCTTGTAAGGGAAAAATAAATGTGTTTCCCACTCAATTAAATGTAACTGAAGGCTTTGGAAAAGCCAGTGGGCTCCATTTATGGCTTTGGGATGGCAGGAGGGCAAGGCTGAGATAACCAAATCGTGCTGGGAGCCCATTTGGGGGAGAGCTGTTTGTTCAGCACATCGACTGCTTTTGTTGTGTGAGCAATTAACACACGGCACTCAACCCCCACACTTTCCAGAGCAAACTGTTTTCCAGGGATGCAGGTGAGCGGCTGGAGCAGAGGCACGAGGAAGGCAGGGTGACAGTGAGGGCACGCGGGCTGTGCTCCACCCCGAGGGGATTTTGCACCTTTAGCACACTTGTGCACAGGAATGTGTGACGAGGGACGACTTCCCTCTCCCTATGGATGCACATCCAGGAAGCTGCTGCAGGGATATCTGCACCACTGATCCCAAGAGCTGTCCTCCACAGCTCCATGCTCCATCCCCGTGCCATGGGAAGGGTGGCCCTGCTTGTGTCACAGCAGGTGTTGGATGCTCTGAGGCCCAGCCTGGCCGCATCCCTCACTCCCTGCTCACATCCCTGGATGGATGTGGGAACAGCAGCACCCGGAGAAGGTCCATCTTTCACCTCCAAATCCCCGGCACTGCTGCCACAGAGCCTGGAGAGGGGGTTTAAGCTGTTTCAAAATCCATCTCCCAGCTCATTATTATGCCGGGCAATTTTTCATTCATCGGGAATCTACGGCAGCATTTTAATGCGAGAAGCTCCCTGCTCTGTTTCTCTTCCCCTGAAGAAAAATAGCTTAATTTCTGCAGTTTGATAGATTTTCCTGAGCCTTCAAAAGGTAGAGAAAGACTCTTGAAAATCGGTCGTTGAACTATCCACAGGCATTTTATAATGGCCGTAAATAGGCCTGGACTGAATAGCTCTCCAGGCATCAGCTTGAATGGTGTCCTTGACACTGTTATTATTATCCCCACGGAGAAAAAAAGGGAAAAAAGAAAGGGAAAGAAAGTCTGGGAGCCTCTCCACACTGCAGTTGGTGTGTCTCTAGGCTGGAAGAGCTAAATCCCCCCCGCTGGATCTACACCCCCGGAGATGCCGCCGGTTTTCACGTCCCAGAATTGCCATAAATTTCATGGAATTTCCTGAATAAAAAAAATCGATGAACTTGAGAAATTTTGCAAACTCTGGAGCAAATGAAGTAAAAGAAGTTTGGGGGAATTTATTTTCTGCCTTTTTGCCCCTTTGCCCACCTAAATCCGTGGTTGCTTTCCATCAGGGAATTACTTTTGTAACTTCTAAGCTGTCGTGTCCCACTGCTCTTTGCTCCTCTGACCCCCAGTTTTGGGGGGGTTATTTTTCAGGGTAACCATTTACAGCACCCCAGCACATCACCACGGAACAGCTCCAAACCCCATTTGGACCCTTCACCACTGCATGTTCCAACACCTCCACTAAACCTGTCCTTTTCACCTTAGATCCTGTGGGATTATGTCACTGCAGAAAAGCTCGAGGTTAATCAGCAAGAACAATTTTCTCAGCTTAAATAAGGTGCTTTCATTTCTTGAAAGCCACTCTGATTTTTCCAGCCCCCTCACAAGGCAAAAATAGCGTGTCCTAAAAATGTCACCAGCGTATGGATTTCTCCCTATGGAAAACGAGCACAGTGATCAGCCATGTCTCTCCTGGAGCAGCCTCAGAGCCCTCCCCATGTGGTGATGTTCTGCCAGGGTGTGGGCTGTGCTGGAAGTCAGAGAATTCCAGGATGGGTTGGGTTGGAAAGGAGCTTAAAGCTCATCCAGTGCCATGGGCAGGGACACCTTCCACTATCCCAGGTTGCTCCAAGCCTGCTCCAACCTGGCCCTTGGACACTGCCAGGGACCCAGGGGCAGCCACAGCTGCTCTGGGCAGCCTGTGCCAGGGCCTCCCCACCAGTAAGGAATTTCTTCCCAGTATCCCATCTAAATCCTCTCCAGGAGGGGTCTCAGCAGAGCGGAGCAGAGGGGGAGAATCCCCCTTCCTCATCCTGCTCCTACTGCTCGTGACAAACCTAGGACACTCCTGACCTTTGGGAGCTGCCCCCCATGGTCACACCAGCTGCCCTCTGCCAGGTCCCCACGTGTGATCCCCAATTCCTGCAAAGCTGGGTATTCCTCCTGCTAGGAATTGTGAGCTGCCCTGCCTCCCACACCCTAAACTGAACAGTGGGGCAGATCCAGCATGGCTCAGTAGCCGAGCCCAGAGACTGCTCCTTATTCCCTCCCCTTCCTGTGTGGGCTAAACCAGAATAAATCTGCATTTTACCCCTTGGCCCGTGTTCAAACACAAGAAACAGCTCAGCCTGGGGCAGAACCCGGTCCATGCTGTGGGAAGAGGGGAGAGCATGGAGCACGGCACTGCTGGCTCTGCCAGCCCCTGCTTCATCCCCCGCTGCATGCTCTGGGATGCACATGGTCCTGCTGCATGCTCTGGGATCCGCTCGGTCCCGCTGCATGCTCTGGGATGCACATGGTCCTGCTGCATGCTCTGGGATCTGCTCGGTCCCGCTGCATGCTCTGGGATGCACATGGGCCCGCAGCATGCTCTGGGATGCACATGGTCCCGCTGCATGCTCTGGGATGCACATGGGCCCGCAGCATTTTACTGAGGGGTGGTTCCCCCTCCCGACAAACGCAGGCTCTTGGCAGCCCAGCCGCCCTTCCCGGCACCGCCGGCGCTAATTGCTCGGGTTCGTTAGCGAGCGACAGCCACCCCCCCTCGGCCCCGCTCCCCGGGGGCTCCTCTGCTGCCTTTCCTGGAAGTGTTTCCTCCCTGGGCCCCTGCAGTTCCGCACCAATCCATTATTGATGCCAGGGTGGGATTTCTCGCCGCGCTGGTGGGACTGGCGCTGGGATTTGGGGAGGAACGCTGGACCACATCCTTTGTGATCCCACCCACGAGCTTCCCGCCATGCTGGTTTTCGGGACGTGGGTGACACGGATGGGGCTCGTTCGGATGGAAACCTGCCCTCTGTGAGCTCGTTTTCAGGGATGAGCTTCATCCCGAGGTGTGCGAGTGCCGTCCCAGCGCTGGAGCCTCCCTCCCCTTCCCAAACCCATCGGGACACGTGGCTGGCAGCCCCCACTGTCTCAGAAAGGTGGCTTGGGACGGATTTTCAGCCCTGCCAATCCCCTGGCTTGCTGGGAAACCTAAAATCCCCGACCCAAACTCTCTATTTAATGCCCCCAGCCCAGGCAGTGGTTACATAATTCCCAGCTCCGGGCTCGGGTGCAGCCCACCTCCGAGCACTCGGAGTTTTTAAGCCCTGGGTTAATTGTCTCCCTCCTCCCCGGCAGTGCAGGAGAACAGACAGAGCAGGCATGAAATGAATCCCACAAAACCACAGCTGACAGGTTTAAAAATCTATTTTCCTGCAAGGAGCTACGGGAAGGACGGGTGATTAATGAAGACTATGAAGAAAAGGTTTTATCCAGCAGATTAATTTCAACGGGTGTTTAAATCCTTAGCAGGGTTGGACAAGATGCTCCAAGGAGAAGCTGGGGGGGCTCCCTGGGGCTGGCTGGGCACTCGCCCTTCCCAGCTCCATCGCCTTGCCTGGCTCCATCCCTGTGCCCGACTCCCTGATGCTGCCTGGATCCACCGCCTTGCCCGGCTCCACCTCCCTGCCTGGCTCCGCTGCCCTTCCCAGCAGGGGACGGCATTCCAAACCGGCCGTGCTCTGTATCCCAAGGCTCCAGGACTCCAGATTCTATAGCCTCCCCCCACAGCCAGGGCTCCAGGAGCAGGTGGATGGCTCTGGAAAACTGAAAACTACAGAAAAATGACACTGAAAGGAGCAATCACAGCGGCGGCGGCTGCAGCTCTTCCCATTTCCCAAGGCAAACCTTCCCCCGGGACCGTGTGCGCCTGACCCTAAACCTTCCCCATTTTCCAAGCCAATGCACTTGATGGGAACTCATCTCTACACTCCCCACGGCTTCCCTGCGGATCCCCGGGGTGGGACACGGCCGCTTTCGGCTTGGCTGAATCCCTGAATCCATTTCACAGATTGGATTTGGACTCTGCTTTGATTTGCTCCCATTCCTTCCAGCTCAGCAGACACCCTCACCTATGGAATACAGGCCGCTCTGCTACCCTCAGGAAGATAGGGATGTGTACACTGTGTTTGCTGTAAAACAAACCCATTTTGGGGAATGGCTCAGGGACCGATGCCTGAACTTGGCTTTTCAGGGGTGTTTGCTCCCCCTTTTCCATGTTCAGTAAAAACCCCTCAGCCCGTGTTCCCACCCGATGTCCCATCCCAGGCTGGTGCTGGGCCAGGGCTGCTGCGGGAGGCACTGGGGGGAAGTGGGAACATCCATGGAGGAATGATAAATGTTCAGATAGAAGAGCCGGGAGAGACCCTGTTCCTGCTGCTCTGCCACAGGTGGATCCCACCTCAGGGAAGGGGTGGGGGATTTTCCACTCTCCCAAAGGAACTTCCCTGAGTCTCCCTGTGGAAAACAGACCTGTGCTGGACAAACAGCCCAGGAGGGGCAAGGAAACCCCTCAGGCACCCTGGGATCATCCTGCTCCCCGTCCCGCTCCCTCCTGCCTCTGTCTCCTCCCACGGGGCCACCAGCAGCACCTTAGCTGTGTGTGCTCCTGGAATAAAGTGCATTTTAACCCATTTTCTGCCTGAATCCATTGTTTTATAAAAAAGCCACATTAAACCTTGCAAGTTGTGCAGATTCCAGCATCGCTTCCATGCTGGAAGCATTGGTTTCCTTTCACTATGTTGCAAACTGTGAGTAGCTCTGCAGGAGTGAGTAAATGCCTGTTTAAGGTTATTTACATCAATAAATAAATATTTACCCCTTTTTAAGCAACTCGAGTCCTTTGCAAACAGGTTTCCAATTTACAAAAATCAATTAAAATCTGATATTAGAATGCACCAGCCCACGGTGATGTTCCCGGAGATGTCACTCAGCCTCCATTCCAAGCCCCACATCAGCATTCCAAAAGCTCTGCTGCTGAAAGAGCAGAAAGTTTCACCTTTTAATTTTTCATAGCGGATTAATTTTTAATTTTCAGACATCAGAGAGAGGGGGAAGTTCCCCAGGAGCCTCTCCCGCTTCAAAGCGCGCTCCAGGCAACTGCTGGATCGAGTGTCAATTTATCACACCGGAGGCTCTGATCCAGATTTTTCCTGATTTTTTTTTTGGTCAGACAAAAGTATTAATGCTGGTGAAGTTTTCTAAAAGCTGTGAATGGCCTGGACAGAAGCAAAGCCTCTTTTCCTGCCTCCCCGGCTCCCTGGAAACCACGGTGAGCTCCCAGGTGGAGGAGCAGGAGGAGGGCCGTGGGCTCTTCCGTGTGGGACCCAACTCTGCAGCGGGATATTCCATTACCCTGAACTGAGGCTGCAGCACCAGAACCAAACAATTGCTCTGTGCATGGAAACGCACTCAGGGCAAATCCAGCGGGATTAACGGCCCCGAGCACACATGGAGAGTGGGAGGTCAGTGGCTCCAGGTGTAACCCGGGCTTCCACGGGCTGTAATTCCCGTTACAGGAGATGGCAGCGAGCACTGAGCTCCCCCTTTGTGCCTATCCCCTCCGTGATGCTGCGGGACAGCAGCAGCACATCCCAGGTTGGGAATTCCCCGGGCTCTGCTCCGTGACCTTTGGTGTTTGGCTGTACCAAGGCTCCTTTGCCCAGACCCACCTTGAGGTGTCAGGTGTTAAAGATGACTCTACTTCCCTCCCTCTCCCGCGCCGCTGGAGCATCCCGGCCTTGTCACAACACATCCTCCACTTAGAGCTTGGAAATATTTCCTCCTGCCTCCCAAGTATTGATTTGCCAAGGCTCAGCTCTGCCCGGCAGCTGCAGGAGAGGAGAGGCTGCTCCGGGCGCTGCCTCTGCCCCGTCCCTCCCTGGATCCCACCCGGCATCGCCCACCCAGCCTCCAGGGAATAGAGGCTGAACACATCCATGTGCTCCAAAAGAGAAAAATTCCTGTGGGGTTTGTGTTTGGAGACTGAGCAGGTCATTCCTGACCTGCTCCAGAGCATCCCATGGCACAGGGGCTTCCTCTGCAGGCAAATGGCTGCCATTCCTTAAAAACAGGGTATCACAGATTCCAGCCCAGAGACAGTGCGATACAGCCAGTTTACTTACTGCAGTTAATTCCTTTGGGGAATTCACCTCTGCTCTGGAGCCAGCCTGGGAGAGCTGGGGGTGTTCACCTGGGGAAGGGAAGGCTCCCAGGAGAGCTCAGAGCCCCTGCCAGTGCCTAAAGGGGCTCCAGGAGAGCTCCAGAGGGACTTGGGACAAGGCAGGGAACAAGATGATCCTTAATATCCTTCCAACCCAAACCATTCCAGGATTCTGCTCTCATTCCAAAGGAAAAGGGAGAAATTAATTCAAGAGTGACAGATTTCGGATCTGCAATGAATCAGCAGCAGGAAATCACTGACACCCATGAAACCCAACACATTGCAGTCCAGTTTTATTCCACGAGCATATTTACACCAGGAATTTTAATCCATAGAGGGCAGGGAGTGGATTTGTAGAGAAGCAGACACTGGAACCATCCCATGGTGACTTCATCACCCCCCTCTCATCTGGGTATCCCATCGTGTCACTCGGAAGCTGCCACGGAAGCCACGGACACCTCTACACTTACAGGGACGAGGCCAAACACAGCGCCAAGGATACGCACGGAAAGCTCACACTGAACAGCAGGATTGGGAATAGCCACTGGCAAAGACCAACTTCCCAGCAGCTTGTGTTCGACATTCCTAATGGTCTGAGTTTCCTGCTTTTGAACTGAATTGTAACAGCACATAGATATGGAGCTTCTGGGCTGCAAATCCCACCTGGGCACTACACAAATAACCCAAATCGGAATAAAATAAATTTATTTTCTCTCTAGGAGCCATGTGAAAAATTACTTCCTTCATTTTTGGTCTCCAAGTACCATTTTTAGCTCAACAGGTAGTGCCAGCCTCAGGTCTGAGCTCTGCAGCCAAGCAAAAGCTGTACAAATGAGATATTGAAATCAAAGAGGATTTGATAAGAGTTTTTTCTCTTTCCCATGAGCAGAAACCAGCAAACTTCACACAAAATATTCCACAAAATCAGATATGTAAGAAGGAAACACAGTCACAGCGAGTGTCAAACAGGAATATTCCTACTGAAGGAAATATTTCAGTACATCCAGCCAATAATTAATTTTTTCCATACTTTTGATCATTTTTCCATTCAAAATGGCCCCCTTTGTCCTTTATTTAAATAAATACCTGCACTGGTGGCAAAAACCACCTTTCTGTATAAATACTGCTTTTTTCCCAAGTTTGCCATTTAACAGGATTTTTAAATTATTTATTTACACGTGGACTACCATTTTTCCTTCCGGCCTGGGCACACCAGTGCTTCCAATCCCCTCAGAAACAGAGACGTCACCCCTTGGGATCAGCACAGAGGCCATGCCCCCCACATTCCAGCCCCCCGTTCCCAGGCAGGTACCTGGCTCCGGGGGCGTCACCTGCCAGCACTCCATGGTCACCAGGAGAACGTCCATGTAAACACGAGCCTTTTTGGTAAACACTGAGATTCTGGGAGGCTCCGGAGGGAAAAGGGGTTGGATGACATCCAGCGTGGAGGGGCTGGGCTCAGCTGGGCTCCGGCCACTGCGGATCCCGCTCTGCCGGGCCACGCATGGAGCGGCTCCCTGGGCCTTCTTCCTCCTGGATGCAAGGAAAAGCTGTCAGTGCCACCAGCCGGCCACCAAGGATGGGATGAGCCCCTCGGATCCCGGGCAGGATTCCCTCAGATCCTGGCTGAGCCCCTCAGAGCCTGGCAGGATCTCTCAAATCCCAGCTGAGCCCCTCAGAGCCTGGCAGGATCTCTCAGATCCTGGCTGAGCCCCTCAGAGCCTGGCCGAGCCCTCAGATCCCGGCTGAGCCCCTCAGAGCCTGGCCGAGCCCTCAGATCCCAGCTGAGCCCCTCAGAGTCTGGCAGGATCCCCTCAGATCCTGGCTGAGCCCCTCAGAGCCTGGCCGAGCCCTCAGATCCCGGCTGAGCCCCTCAGAGTCTGGCAGGATCCCCTCAGATCCTGGCTGAGCCCCTCAGAGCCTGGCCGAGCCCTCAGATCCCGGCAGGACTCCCTCAGATCCCAGCCGAGCCCCCAGATCCTGGCAGGACTCCCTCAGATCCCAGCCGAGCCCTCAGAGCCTGGCAGGATCCCCTCAGATCCCAGCCGAGCCCCTGGAAGCCAGGAGGAACCCCCAGCACCGCTCCCTGTACTGCTCCCCCGCGCTGCCCACGGGAGAGGGGCAGAATTCCCGGGAATCCCTCAGGCCCCACCTAGACCATGAAGCGGTGCTCCTTGCCGTCGTGGGCCATGAGGATGACGTTGCGGTTGGAGGTCCAGATGAGCCGGGCCAGCCGGAGCGCGTTGTGGGAGCCGGGGGACGCCGGCTGCACCGGCGGCACCTGGTAGGTCTTGACGCAGCGCAGCTGGGGCGCGGAGTTGAGCATTCCAATGCTTCCCAGGAGAGAGGTGTTCATCTGCGGAGACACCCTGGCTGACCCCGGCGCTCCCGGAGGGTCGGGGCCGCAGCGCGCCCGGAGCTCCTCCCACATCCCAGAGACCAGCGGGAGCGGGGCCCTCAAACTGCGAGCCGGGCCGAGCAGGAGGCCGCGCTGCGGACCGGGGATCGGTTTGGGCGGGAAGGGACCTCGGAGCTCATCCAGTCCCACCCATCCATCCCCCCACTTTCCACCAGGATCTCCAAGCCCTGTCTAACCTGGCCTTCGACACTTCCAGGGATCTGCTGGGTTCCACTATTTGGAAAACAGGCCAAGCACCGCTGGTGCCAGCTCCAAATTCTGAAAACTGAGATCACCCAACCCACCGGGATACCACTCTCCATTCCCCCACAAGCATGGCAACCCAGGATTTCTGTCCCCAGGAAACCCTGGCAAACCCCGGGATCTTTTATTGCTGTTGCCATGTCCTGAATCCTGAGCAGTCCGATGTCCCAGCCATCCCTTTTCCCGGCTCTCCTTGGCAGCGGAGCCGTGTCAGGGGTGTAAATCACGGCATCCGGAGCCGGGAGCATGCGAGCCCCGCTGACATTTTCACAATTTAAATCATCTTGAGTAATAACCCTTTTAGGATGACTAATGTTCCTGATTTTCCTGCATTAATAATTGTGCCAAACGGGACACGGAAGGGAAAAATCACCAGCGCACGAGGTCACATTTGAGAACTACATGGAGGATTTTAACTCCTTATGTTTGGGTTGCAAGGATTTTAAGGATCACCTCATTCCACACCCCTGCCATGGGCAGGGTCATCTTCCACTAGTCCAGGTTGCTCCAAGCCCAATCCAACTGTGACCTTCTCTCCCTTGGGATTTTTTCCCCCCTGAAGCAGTTTAATGCATGAAATGAAGGGATAAAATCCCAATCCCAAGTTTGCTAATGACGTGGCACAGCGGGAGGGCTGGGATGGTGTCCTCACCTGCCAGAAGCAGAGGTGGCTGTCGGAGTTGGAATATGTGGCAAGGTACCGGCCGTCGGGGGCAAAAGCCACGGCAGTGATCGGTCCTTTATGGCCATGGATAGTCTGGGGAGAGGGGAGAGAACAGGAATGCGGGAGATCCGTGACCTGGCAGCCCAGAAAACGAGAGCATCCCACAGAAATGTCTCGCCAGGTGGGATTTAAGGACACGCCATCCCAATTCCTTTGAAGTGACCATAGCAGCTCAGCCAATGAAACTGAATTAAATCATCCCAGGAACACATTCCCTGCCAAATCCAGTTTTCTAAACCAAAGGAATTTCTCAAGTCTACGAACAGAAATGAGCCTTTAATGGGAATTTTTAAAACATGGAAGCCTGGCACTCCCCAGGGAGCTCCTCTCCCACAGCAGTACCCCAAAAAGGATCAAAAAACCCAAGTCTGTTAATCCAAGATGCCACATGAGTTTCTCCTGGAAAATCTATTTCCTACTGGATCAGCACTAGCAAAACCCCATTATCAGTGCTCCTGTGCCCATCTCTGGGTTATTAAAGCCCTGCTCAGTGTGGTGCACCTGGAATGAGCCTGATATATTAAGAACCCATTAATATATTCATTTATTCCTTGTGGAAAAGGTGAGTGAACCCCAAATCTCTCTCTTTAGGGGGATCCCTACAGTTAATTGGCTGATCCCACGTTTAGCCCCATCCCACTCTTTAGCACTTAACAAGCATGGAATACTTGTCAATAAAATATGTTTTGGTGAGACAAAGGTAAAAAATCAATAGGAGCTGCACACTTGTTGCTCTTTTTACTCCTGGAATACGTTCCAAGAAGCACAAATCCTTCAGGGAATCCAGCTGCTTTGCTATTTAAAGGAAGTGCTTCTCTAATTGATGCTAATCCTTTCCCGCCAGGATTTTTGTGGCTGTGTTTTCCATGAGGAAGTGAAGCAAACACAAATCACTGCTGCTCATTCCAAATATTCCAAGTGACCCTGTGGAGCTGTTCAGCTGCAGAGCAGTTGTATGACCACACAGTGGAAATTCTAGGAAAGTCTGTGTGATACCAGTTTGGAAATGTCTTCATTCTGCCCGACAAGGACGGTGGGACCAAATGCAACTGCTTCCAGCTTCCCTCTGCCCAGGTTTTTAATGGGAAGGGGATGCTCCTGGGAGCCTATTGGACTTCTGCACCTGCCCCCCTGCACCACAGGATACACTCAAGCTATTCCAACAACGTAATTCCAAGTCCAGTATTTGGGAAAGTCTCCTTGAACTGCAATAGTTCACTAAAGGTGACATAAAAAATCCACATTGGATCAATTTTATATTAATAAATACAGTGAAAAGCATATTTTAAATTGATAATGCCCTCCTGGAGACACGCACTAATACGTGATCCCCTTTATTATCTGATATTTATCATTCCAGTTTCCAGGGGTTCCTTAAATAAAGGAGGCAAAAATTCCTGTAGTGGGAGAGCAGCACTGCAGTTCCAGTGCCCAGCCTGGCAACGCTTAAAACAGTGACAGGGAACCATCAGCTCCAAGCTTTGCACAGGATACAAAGTACCCAGGGATTGCCAACTAAAGGAGGAGGTGACTCTGTAACCCCTTCCTGGATGAGCGTAGAGCCACGGATGAAAAGACATGGATAACAGAAAGTAAAAATGTTCTTACAAAGTTCTTTTTAAAAAGAAATCCCTATTTTTGAAGCAATTTAATGGAAATCTCTATTAACTCACACCAGTTTCATCACCTTTAATAATTTAATTTAATAAATTAATTAATGAAAATCGCTGAATCTGTAATTTGGCATGTTTAGAAAAGGTCTTTGGCCTATCCAATTAAGGTTATACTCAGTAGTTGCCTTTTCTCTGAAATTTAGGGATGTGCTTTCCAGTGACCAGGTTTTCCTGCCTCACCTGGACTTGGAAATGCAGGTGTGGATTGCGGGATAAACACCTATAAAACACTGTTTTAAAGAACAGCATCTTTTACTCTCTAATTAATTAAGCCAAGCCACAATTCATTCCAAATTGAATATTAAATCCTTTTCTGCCTTCCATTGCAAGGCATCCAGGACTGAAATAAAATCAGCCCTGCACAATCCAATTAGTGCTTGGATTGCTAGGGTTTTAATTCTGGAAGGACCCAGGACCAAATATTATTGATTCCAGCCCAGGCTTAAAAGCAGTTTTTGCTTTGAAATAAACCCAAAATAACTTGTGTTTCTCTTTAATCTTCTGGTGCAAATGACCCAGGTTTTAGGTACAAAAATTACAAGTATTTCTGAAATGCAGCTCTAAATATTTATGATGAATCCCAAGATTTAATCAATAAAAATGGAATATTTCAGAGTCTCTCCTTATAGACTCAAATATGTTCCTAAAGGAAAAGATAATTAAATAACCTGTACTGAGGAATCAGTTGGGGGATTTTGGACCAGACTCTGGTATCCAGCAAGAATTTACCTGGGAAAATATTAATATTTTCCCATCATCTCAAAATCAACAATCAGGTATCCTAAAATTCAGTTACCTGTAATCTCTCTCTCCAGTTTGATTTTAGTGTTTATTTTGATATAAAACAGCATTTTATAGCATCAGTATTTTCCTATGTTACTGCACCTCTAATGCAGGATTTTTAGTTGTGTGTTAACAACAGGAATCTTATGCCAAATATTAATAATTTGGTTGTAATTTAATATTATTTCCGTGTTTAATTGAGCAAACAGAGCTTGTGCTGAGCGATACCTTAATCCTGCTGCTTAATCCTTTTAATATTGTTATGAATTAATTATAGTTGTAATTATTAACCCAAGTGGTTTATTTTGGGATAAAAATTGCCATTTGTGCTTAATCCCGTGTGTTTGGCTCAGGGCCCGTGGCTGTGGGGTTTAAAGCTGGGAAAACAAAAGGCACATTTCCAGGTGGAGCTGCTGCTCTCGGAACTGTTTTCCAATTCCCTGTGAACCATCAATTATCTTTATCAAATCCCAGGATCTCATCTCAGCCCCTGATCAAGATGGAGCCTTATTTGAGCAGGACTGCGGCGCTATCCGTACATCAAGGCCAGAGCCAGGGAAAAGCTGGGAAGGAAGGAATCAATAGTCATCATCGGATTGTGCTCGGTGCTTGGGAGGGTGGAAGGTGCTGATGGAAGCTCCACCTTTTTTTTGGGAAGCTGCTGAAGTTTAACCTTTGCCGTACCTGAGATCCAGGCCAAGACAGCTCTGCATACAAGAGTGCTCCAAATCCTGTTGGAATAGCTGGGAGAGCCCTTCATCCCACCAAACATCCGTCTGGGATTAAGCACAGAACCACCACAAACCTGTTCCCACCACATCCCTTGGATTCCCAACAGGGAGAACCACTCAGCCTGAAAGTGACAACCCGTGTGAGGGAAAAATCACCAGGAAGATTTGGCTACTTAAAGGCAAGCAGCCTCCTGTGACCCAGGATAAAAGTGGGATGAGATCCCATACATAAAGGAAAAACCAGGATAAAACCATACATGGATCTTGTGGGGCACTTGGGTGCTCCCCAGGTGTGTGGGGGGGCTCAGCATCTCCTGGGGGGCTGCTCCACACACCATCCACCTGGGAAATCCTCATACAGAGCCCTCACCTCCTGTCTATCCATCTAGGAATACCATGCTTTTAGGGATTTCAAATCATCTGCTCACAAACCCACTGCTCCTCCAGCTACGGAAAGCCTTACATGGATTCAACAGCAAACATTACAGCTATTTATTTGCAAAATTATGACCAAGTGTAGCTAGTTTTTTAAGGAATTCTGAGCTTCAGAATGGAGTTCCTAAAATATGTGAGAGGGAATGTGTGAGGGGGAATATGGGAGGGGGAATATGGAGGGGGAATACAGAGAGGGAATATGG
>VZTE01003441.1:115531-153807 GCA_013397775.1 Eulacestoma nigropectus | reverse complement strand
GAGGGGGAATGCGTGAGGAGGAATGCGTGAGGAGGAATGCGTGAGGAGGAATGCGTGAGGGGGAAGGAGTGAGGGGGAATATGGAGGAAGAATGAGTGAGAGGGAATATGTGATGGGGAATATGGAGGGGAAACACAGCAGGCTGTTGCTGCTGTGTGGGACTGAACCTGAGTGCAGGGCATGGATCCTCCTTGGAATGGGGGACAAACCCATCTCCAAGCTGGCTCCTAGAGGGAAAAGCTCTTGGTGAGGATGAGTTGGCTTCCAGAGCCACGGAGCACTCAGCCAGTTTATTGTGAGTGTCATGGAGACGGGGTGAGAAATCCGGAGCCATCGGCAGTGAGCGGCTCCGGGTCAATACCTCTCCCGAGACGTTGTGGGAATAATCAACACCCAGGCCCTGGGATCTCTGGGAGCTGCCAACAGCTGAAGGACAAATCAATACCGGCATGGGAAGGGCACTGCCCGGCTCCCAGCGCCGCCAAAAACCCCGCAGAGCCCAACTGCGCCTGTGTCCCACACTGGGAACAGCAGCAACACTTGGAGAGGGTTAATAAAATAAAATCATTTTATAGGATGAGAAGGAGAGAGAAACTGGTTTTGATATCGAATTATGGAGAAATAAATTAAAAATGGTTGCATTTGGAATAGTCGTAATATAATCTACTAATACAGTAAATTTTACTGGGAAAAAAACCCCATCCTAGATCGACGCTGATTTATTTTTTGTTAAAAAGGAGGATTTTTGATATCCATCATCCTATTAATCATTCCAAGTAATTTCTCAGTCAGTTCCTACAACCACCTTTCTTCAAAAAATTAAAATTACTTGGAAGGGGGAAAAAAACCCAAACCTAAAATGCTTTTCAGGATCCCAAAACCCCTCACAGGAAAGGCAATTAAAAACCTGAGCTTTTCTCCAATGACACAACTTTTTCAGCTGCACCATCCTCAAGTTATTCCATGTTTTTGAGCAGCCAGAAAAATCTGCAGTTGTGAGAAATTAAGTATAAAATCGGATCTGGAAGCAGGAATCTGTATCCAATAGATGGCGTTGCCCCACAGCAATTTATCTGGAAAATTTTTCTATCTCATGAATAATAATTAAACCTGAAAAGGACCTGTCCTAATTATCCTGGGAGTCCCTTTGGTCACCCCCAGCTCTGTTTTCCATGGAAGATTATTAAGAAAAGTAAGGAACCAAGAGCTGTGAACATTCCCCAGCACGGACTAAATAATTGTGAATTTTTGGGAAAATAACTTCCAAACTTTCAGATCAGGAAATAAAGCTTGAGGTTTTCCTTATTAATCAGTGGCACCTGGTCAGTCCCAGGGAACGGAGCCAGCAGGACTCGGTATCGCTAAGTCCTTCATGAAACTATGGATCCCCTCGGCGTTATCCGTAACGTCCCAGCAGCTCAGCGCACAACAGATGCAGAGCTCGCTGCCCTTCGCTCCCAACAGCTCCCAGGTCGGAGGGCAGGAATTCCCAGGGAGCTCCTTACCTGGCACTTGCCGGTGCGGATGTCGTAGAGCGCCACTGAGCCGTGGCGAGCTCCCACCGCGATCCGGTGGCTGCGCTCGTAGTAACTCACCATGTAGAACCTGAGGGGAAAACGGGGAAAACAAGGTGAGACCGGGAGATTAAACCCATTTGGGATTCCACTGGGTAATTAATTAAGGGCTGGAAGAGAGACTTGATTTAAAAATTTACTCGCTGACGGTTTAACACTCGGCATTCTACAAAAACAGCTGATGGTTGATATGGTACCACGGAATCTGATCAGATTTATCTATCAGATTTATTTATTTGGGAATAATCTACGGGATAATCACCAAATCTCTGGATGGGAAGTCAAATGGTTAAGTGACCATCCAACACCCTGTGTGAATTCAGGGCATTTCCCACCAAAGTCAAATGGCAAGGAAGGGAAGTGGAAGGAAAAATAAGCAAACTCATCAATTTTTGATGGGCATACAGAAAAGGGAAGAGGGAAATTCACCACCAAACACTCTCTACTCCAATAAAACCCGTGGGGTGAAGCCTGCAATAGTCCTTAACACCCAGTGCGACCATGTGGCATTTACTGGAATTCCAACAGCTGCAAAATCCACGGAATTTCAACACCTTGAAACCCAAGAGACTCTAAATCCTTATTGCAAATTCAAATCCTTGGGGATATCACTGTGCCTTATCACAGGGAGAGCAGACCTGTGAAAGTGCCAACTGCATTCGGAATTGCATTGGAATTTGCAGTTAAATTTTCCTCTACCAAAGTCTGCCAGAAATATCTGGAACCAGTCGCAAAAAACATGTTGCTGGGCATATTTAAGGCTTCAAACAACCCATCTTCCAGACTTCTCTCCTGGTTCCTTGGGATCCCCAGTGCCATAGCAACTGCTCGCACGCAGGCACGAGACACGTTCTGCACTGCAGGATGGCAGTGGGGAAGAAAAGCAGGATGAAACACGGGGAAAAAACAATAAAGAGCAAAAGAGAAGGAAGAAAATCCCTATTTTTTGTGCAGGGAAAAGAGAAAACGCAGCTCAGAGGCAGCTTTGCATCCCTGTGTATTGCTCCCTGAGGCGTCGACCGTCCTTCCCCTCAGTCTGCTCTTCCTGTTCCTTTGATCCAAGGAAGAGGAGCTGCACACCGGGATGATTTTGGCACACCACGTGTGCACACGTTACCATACAGCACAAGGAAGGAGCGCTGCAATATTAAAGGGATTAACAATGGGATGCTGTACAAGTGCTTCCACTTGGAATCTCTCCAGAGATTCCCCCATTTGCCACAACCTGGTGGCAATTTCGCTGGGTGCTGGATCATTTTTACACCGGCTATAACCAGGAAATATTACCAGTAATTGCAAAGAATTTTAAAATACTGGATCGCTATAAATATACACAGGAATAGGGAGATTGGGCACTAATTCCCATTTATCCTTCCCTTTATGTTTTAAGGAAAGCCACTTAAAGCATCAGGAAGGAGGAAGATCATCTCCATCAGTATCCAGCCTGGCAACAGGATAATTGTTCTTTCCTTGAAACTATTCAATATTTTAATAGGTTATTAAATTAAAATGTAATGGCCGACAGGTGATTATTAGAATTTATTGGTTGGACCAGTTTAAGAGGATAACTGGGATATTTATCCACATTTAAAGATACTGGAAATGCTCCCATTTTATAAATCACCTTTTACTCTTTGTTGTGTCACCTAAAAGACTGTTTCACTCTTAATTAGGAAATATATCCTGCTGCTGATCCTATCATTTACTTCACAGTATTCCCGGAGGAAGAGCTCACCTGCAGATGGCTGGAAAGCATTCCTGAAGACCCTTCTTCTTAACTAAAGATCCTTCCAGGCAGTACATGATGATGTCCATCACCTTGGAAACACAAATTACCATCAGTTGACAATCTGTGGTTTATGTTCCATACTTAAAGTTCTGAAGGTCATCCCATTCCAAGCCCTGCCATGGGCAGGGACACTTCCCAGTAGATCAGGTTGCGCCAAGCTGTGTTCAGCCTGGCTTTAACCTTCTTTTGCTTAGGATTTTTTACCTAACAATGTGATTTAATGCAATTTAAAGTTTAAGAAATGAACTTGGTATAAAGCAAATCCTCTCCACACCCGAAGTCCACACAGAAAGAAACTCCGTGAGTCGAGTCAGACCCATCACTGGCATCGAGCCCAGGACAGAGGCGGCCTCACCTCCACCAGCAGGTCCACGACGTCCGTTGGCATCTTCTCGATGAGGATCTCGATGACCCTGAGGATCTCGCCCTTGGCGCGGGCCAGCGTGGTGGTGTGGATGTTCTGCTGCGACTGCGTGTTGGCCGCCAGCGCCGTGTGCCTGTGCACCTGCGGGGAGCAGGGATACAGCAGCAACTGTTACCACTGGAGAAGGCCGCAGAGATCAGCAAGCCTGACCTTGAATCCAGCACCACCACGGTCACCACTAAGCCCCATCCCTCAGCTCCGGCTGGGGCTGGGATCGCTCAGAGGATCCTCGGACAGACCGCGCCGGGTGCACACCAAGCTCCCAGCGCTGCCCCGTCCTGCTCACCCTCCAAACCCCAAGGAAAAGTCTCCTTTGAGCCCCCCAACCCCCTGGCTGCGTGGGAGCAGGCCCCGCTCACCTCCTTGGCGATGGTGGTGATGAAGGCGGGCGGGCGGGCGGTGGCGATGAGGGACAGCGCGTGGCGAGCCGAGCGCGCCGAGTCGGCCGCCGGGCTCAGGGGCAGCCCCATTGTGATGCTAAACGGGAGCCACACAAAGGCAGGGACAAAGGAAAGCAGCATTAGAAATATAGAGTGAAAAGATTAGAACCAGCTTATAATGTCAGTTCAAGGTCACCGGGAGCACTCCGGCAGTTCCAATATAATGGACTCCCAACAAAGAGCAGTGATTAGGAGTCAGGGTGTTCCAGCATCAACCCCAAATCGAATAATTAACCATGAAGATTGAAAACAGTAAGTGCATCTGTCCAAAGTGGGCAAAAGGCCTTGTTAACAAATTATCTCTATGTGCTGAATACATATCACCCCACGGAGGGCCAGGCGAGCCCGGAGCGTCTTCCCAAGGATTTATGGTTTGGTCTTTTACAGTATTTTAAACACAGCCTGAAAAATCCCCTGGCCAGAGTAATTCTCTTTAATTCAAGGCTTTTACTTGCTGTGACAAGATAAAAGCAAGAAGCAATAAGGTGGTAAGTACCCAGTAACTGCATTCAGCAAAAATAAAATTTCTACGTGCCCTGCACATTATCCAAAAATTCCTCAAAATGTTGAAACATGGAATCACAGGCTGGTTTGTTTTGGAAGGGGTTTTAAGGATCACCTATTCCACTCCCTGCCATGGGCAGGGACATCTTCCAGTATCCCAGGGTGCTCCAAGCCCCATCCAGCCTGGCCTGGAACACTGCCAGGGATGGGGCAGCCACATATTTTTCTGGACAACCTGTGGAAGGGGTTCCTCCTCCTTCCCTGTGCTCTGACTGATTTTTTTTTGGGAGGAGAATAGCAGGAGTTTATAACCCCAACCAGTTTATTCTCCCTTCCCGTCCCTCACCATCGCTGTACGAATAAAAACTCCCAAATGTGAAACTAAATAAAGTCTCTGCCACAAGGTGATGTCCCCATTGGCCTTTCCTTGGAAAATCACTACTAAATGTAACTTCAAAATTCCTGTCCAGGTGTTCCATGAAAAAGGGATAAGCCAGGGGAAGGAATTACAAGTTTTGGAGGGGGTTCCCAAAGCCAGCAAACCCCAAGTGCCTCTCTGCCACTTTGCGAAGGCTCCGTGTCACGCCAGCAGTGTTCTTCCTTCCAGGATGTTTGGCAAAGTGTGTGTTCTCCTTCTTTCTGAGAATTCCTTCGCCTGGGAGGATGCAGGGAGAGCTTGGGGCCAGCCCTGTGAGGGGATGGGAATGGCACATTCCAGCCAGGACAAAAGCATCCAGACCATCCTATTCCACCTTCTGCTAGGTCAGATTGCTCCAAAGCACAGATAAAAATGTATGGAGTGATTATGAGGCGATTTGCTAATTTTGGTGTATCAGATCATAACGGTGCCCAGAGAAGCTGTGGCTGCCCCATCCCTGCAATCGTTCCAGGCCAGGTTGGATGGGGTTTGGAACAACCTGGGCTGGTGGAAGGTGTCCCTGCCCACGCCAGGGGGTGGAATGGGAGAATCCTTAAAATATCCCCCAACCCAAACCACTCCATGAAAATCTGTATGAAAAGTAGCATAATTCAAAAAGCAAAAATACAGCCAAAAATGGTTCCTTATCATCATCCAAGCCAAGACATCAAAGCCTAAAACTGCTGGGAAAACACTCTTTATCCTCACAACTGAGCAGTTTCCCTTGGCACACTCTAACCTTCGGGAACCAGGATGAGCTGGGCAAGCGAAGGAGTTCCAAACACCTGAGTTTTGCCTAACAGCTCGGATATTCCCTTGATTCAGCAGGGAAAAAAGAAACCCACTCGTTTTCCTGGTCAATAAATGTGATTTCTTCTTTTCTATCTAAAAGCAGAAGCTTGACATAAAAGCTCTTTGATAAAACCTCCAGGAGAGGCGCCGGCAGCTGTGTGCCGTTATTGTGTCCACGGCAAATCCGGCACAAAGCGGGAGCTCAGCGGGGCTCCGGGAGGGTGAGATCCACACTTAACCCCTGCACACATTGTTGCTCCATTTCTTTCCATCTCCTCCATCCTGGATCTGTCAGGAATGTAACAGGCCATTTTCAATCTAAATCTTGTTATGGATTAATAAGGAAACGCTTTCGCGCTTATTATGCAATTTATCATGAGGAAAATTGCGCTGGGCTCCTCAAGGCTCCACGCTGATCCCTTCATTTATTCCCTGCTCCGTGGAGGGAGAGCCAGACTAATCTTCCTGACAGCTAAGGGTGGAATCGCATGAGCACAAGGACTTGCTGAAGAACTGTGGTCACTTGGATCCTGGAAGTCAGGGTTTACATAAAACGGGGCTTAGGAGAGGCTTTGGAAAGGCAAAACGTGGTGGTGTCTCCTGTCACACTACAAGGAATAACTGGAACTCAGACAAAAAACAATGGTAATCCAATTTGTCCATATTCCTCCTGTCAACACATGGCAAGGATTCGTTCTTTAGATGTCGAGGAAATTAAAACTTACATGAAATGGGCAATATCTACCTTAGAATAACATCAGAACCCTCAACACAGATGGATGTGGAAACACATTCCTGGGATTAAAACATCCCTGGGCAGCTCCTTATTGCAGGTGCCATTTAAATTCTGTGCGTTGTCAACAAACATTTCAAGGAATCATGGAATGGTCTGGGTTGAAAGGAACCTTAAGGAAGTCGTGGGCAGGGACACCTTCCACTGTCCCAGGGTACTCCAAGCCCTGTCCAACCTGGCCTTGGACCCTGCTAGGCACGGGGCAGCCACAGCTTCTCCAGGAATTCCACTCCAGGGCCTCACCGCCCTCAGAGCCGAGAATTCCTTTCCAGTATCCACCTAACCCTGCCCTCCATCTTGAGGCCGCTCCTCGCTCCTCACTCCTCGTCCCACCTTCTCGCCAAGCCCCACAGCCCCAGGACTGCGGGAACGCCCCAGCTGGGGTCTGGCAGGGATTGCCGGGGGTACCCACTTGGCCAGCTGCTTCTCGGCGTCGGCGCAGAGCTCCAGCAGCCCCATGAGCACGGCCGACACGTCCATGTAGGGCTCCCAGACGGTGAAGCCGCGGCCGATGAGGTCGATGGCGGTCCTGCGGATGGTGCTGTGCGCCGGGAGCCGCGCGCTGGGCGGCTGCAGCAGCAGGAACGTCAGCGCCTTGCCTGGGCGGGAGGGAGGGAGGGAGAGCAGGCCAGCGTCAGAGCAGCTGCGGGAGCGGCGCTGCCTCGGCCCCGCGGTGGCTGCGCTGGGAAGGACCTTAAAGACACCCAGTGCCACCCCTGCCACGGGCAGGGCACCTTCCACCAGCCCAGGGTGCTCCAAGCCCAGTCCAGCCCGGCCTTGGACACACCCACAACCTCCCTGTGCCACTGCTGACTCTCAAACACCGTATTTTCACTACATAAGACATAGCAGTAAATGGATTTCGGGGGAAAAACCAGAAGGCGACATGCCTAAGTATTTCTGAGAAACAGAGCTTAAGAGGGAAGGGGAGAGAAACATCCCAAACGACTTCACCAGTCCTGAATCCCGACCCAGGCTCTGCACCTTTTGGAAATACTTATTAGTATTTCACTTAACAGCCTACTTTGAAACAAAATTAATTATGTACACATAAATGGAGGAGGGCTAAGCCAAGCAATGCTTCCCGATAATTTATCATTATCTCTCCATCATTATTTATTACCCCTCAATAACGTTCCTTGTGGTAAAGATAATTACTGATTTTATCAGGTTTTTCTTGAACTGTCCTCAACAAGTGGCTTGTTTTGTTTATTAAACAAGCCTCCTGCTGGTTTTAGGACTGGGAAAAGCCAACAGACAGTTTTTTCCAGTTGATTCACACCAACCAATCCCGATCCGTGCGAAACAACCCCCAAAATTCCTTCTCGTCACGCCACGGAAGGTCGATTTTATGCCTCAAATCCAAAACCTTATTAAAAACGTGTCTCCTCAAGCATTACTCCGATGAAATATTCCTACCTTTCCCCTCAGCATCCTGCTGCCGCCACCAGCAACAGCTGGACTGACCCAAAGTCCCGGTGCCGGTGGGTCCCCAGCCAGGACACCTTTGTTTAAAGCTTTGCCTCGGCTTAAACGAAGGAATTAATATTGACAAAAACATCCCGGCGCTAATGAGTTGTTCGTTAGGGCAATAAACATGTCACATTAGAGTCAGCGCAGCAACGAGGTAATTAGCCCTGGAGAGGCTCGGCACAGCAGGGCTGGAATACCCTGGGATGACGCGCATCCCTGGACCTGCGGATCTGCTGCTTCCCATTAACATTCAGCCATAAAAAGGCATTAAGCACCAAATCCAAAGCTCCTTGGGACAAGAATCCAGGTGTGACTCACTGGACACAATTCCTCAGGCAGCCCCGGAGCTCAGGGAACGCCATTCCTACATAAATTGGTATTAAAATGTGATTTTATTCCAGGTGTTTCATTCTGCATTGGCACATTTGCTCCTTGTATCACTTGATTAACCCGGATGTGCCCAAATACGAAAATTTATCACTTGTTTCCACCGCACAGAAGCCCCTGGATCCCCAAAATGTCTCTCCTTGCGGAATCTCTCTGAGCACACAGCTCCAGGCAGCCTTGTTATCCCCAGTTTGCCAATGGATTTCAAAAAATGAAATTATTTGCTCGGGAAAATCAATAGCCCAGGCAAGAATGAGACACTGAGACCTCCGATCGAGATCCAACTAAATCCAAATGATGGACTCCAGGAATAGGATTTAACTTGATTGTGACCCTTTCTGGATGATTTTTTTCCTGATTGTCCACAGAGAGACAGAATTTGGAGAGCTGGGTTAAAATTTCATATCCTTTCATCCCTTTCTGCTCCTGGCCCAGTGAATTTTTAGTCTTTTGGGTTTTTTTTCCAGGTATAAAATCAAGATATTTTCAGGCCTAAATTAAAAATCATCATTATTGTTTTTTGCCTAATGATGATCAGATTTTTTTTTGCCAATCACCTCCCATCTGGAATTGCTCTAGGCCAGGTTGGACAAGGCTTGTTGGAGCAACCTGAGCTAGTGGGAGCTATCCCTGCCCATGGGATGGGGTAGCCACAGCTTCTCCGGGGAACCTGGGGCCTCAGCACCCTCACAGCCAAGGATTCCTTCCCAACATCCCATCCAAACAACCCACCCAATCATCCAGGCAGGGATATTTCTACTTCTGTTCAGAAATTCCTCTTGCTTCCCCTCCTGCCCACCAGCTGCCAGGAATCTGGGACACCATAACAGCAGAGGGGTCTGAGTTAGGAATGGAACTGCTGGCTGGCTTTACTGACTCCAGCAAAACGGGAGTGACTGCACGGATCTGGGAGCATGGAAAGCCTGCCATTCCCTTTGGAAGGAGGCCCGAGTCAGTGTCCAGGAGATCTCAGTAACTCCATGGACACGGTGTCACCTGCGGCACCGCCAGAGCTACAGGGCAAAGAGCTGCTCATTAATAACCCCATGCACGGCAGCTGCCTGGAAAAGCCCCTGAATTATCCATGGAATCCGGCATTTCCACACCCCGGACACAGGAGCCCGATTTCTCAGCCCATTAACTCTGTAAACACAGCATCAGCTGCACTTTCGGGGGGATGTGGGGCACCTGCAGCCAGGAGCTCCTGGGGTGGCATTTTATCGTGGAATAGCTCTGGGAATGAGCTGTGAGGGTTCCAGGGATTAATGCAGGTGCCAGGCAAGGGCACAGCAGGAACTTCTAGAGAATTCCACCCTCTCCAAAAGGCACAATCACAATTCCGTGTCACTGGAAGGCAGAGAAATACCCTGGACTTGATGGATTTACAGCTTTCCCAGAGAAGCTGCGGATTCCCCATCCCTGGATGTGTTCAGGGCTGGGCTGGAAGGGGCTTGGAGCAGCCTGGGATAGTGGAAGGTGTCCTTGCCCATGGCAGGGGCTGGAACAGGACAAATGACCAAGAACAAATCAAGTAAATGCAGTGGAAGTGCTCTGCTTTACCTGGGAGAGAATAAAGGATGTCAGAATTCCAGCGGCTCGCTCCATCAGCACCAATTCCTTGGCAACCTCTTACTGCACATTCCCAATCCCTAACCTTGCTCTTTGCCACGAAAACTTGAACGAACCGGTCTGCATCCCTACCACCAACCGAGGCAGAACAGGCCCGGGGGTACTCACACGTGTGCCTGGCCAGGGAATAATTGGATCCACCGCTGGTCAGGCCGAATCCCTCGGGAATCTGGCTGGAGCTCCGGGGCCGCGTGAGGAGCTTGGGTGGCTCGATCTCGGCCCCGAACTCGGCGCCGATGACTCCCAGCAGCACGATGGCCGTGGCCTGTTTGCGCCTCTCCTCGTAGGACGTGGACACCTTCTTGGGCTGCGGGAGGCCGGACAGGCAGCCTGGAGGCGGGACAAAAGTCCAAAGGAGGGGGGGCTTTTAATATTCCAAACAGCATTTTCCAGAGAAAACTTAAAAAGAAAGAACGTGAATCGTGTCTTTGGGACCACCAGGATTTTCAGGCATGGAGAAGAGTCCTCTCAAAACCTCCAAACGAGTCAAAATATCCCTTCAAAACCTGCCAAGAACTCATGGGGAAAAAAAGTCACCAGAAAACTCCCTAATTCCCAGGGTTTTTTGCTCAGTGATAAAAGATCCGTGGAATTCTATGTTTATCTAGTGACTTTTGGGTTGCTTCTTGTTCACTTTAAATTAACAAGTGGCAATTTTTATTGTTTTTAAAAGATGGATTTTTTTCAGGATAAGTTCTTTGCATTATGTATGATATAAAAGCATCTTTTTGATATAGGATCCATCACCACATCCAGCTTCCTATTGAATTTTAGGATAACAGTAGACACCATTAAACCAAACTGATATTTTCACACAGTAAAATGTCATATATGGAATTTTAACAATGGGACAAAACCATTTATGTTTATAATTTAAAATTATGAATTTTACATAAAAGTGAAATATGTGTTATTAGTTTAATATAGTCCAGGGATTCCGAACTCCACTAAGCAGAAGAGGTTTTTTTGTTTGGAGTAAAATCCCAAAATCTTAGAAGAAATTACTGGAGTGAAACTGCAGTCACTTACTCTGACAAATAAAGTCCACTCTTACCTACATACTAATTCCCAGCATCCTGGGAAATTCCCTACCATTTGTTCTATGAAAATAAGGAAGTTTTAATCCTTCCCAAGTGCTGTTTGTCGAGGAGTTGGGAGGCATCACCTGACACGGGACGAGGCTCGTGGGTAAACGAAGGGTGGATTAACGAAGCGCACGGGATATCCGTGGGGATCCAGAGGAAAACAAGCAAGTTAACCAAATTTTAGGAGCTGTGGTCAGGCAAGCCCGCCAGCCAAAAGGGAGAGAAAAACAAGGGAAAGCTTAACAATGGGAAGGGAGGGGAAAAAAGGGAAAAAATCAATAGCAACTGCCTTCGGAGGAAGGAGGATGAAAACGGGCTGGAACAAAGCAGGGAAGGGAACAGCTGGAAGTGTCCAACAGCCGTGTCTCCCAGGCTCCCGTTAACACCTGCACGTGTCCCACCCGAGGTCACAGCCCACGGCGGCCGTGCTCCCTGGGACGGCCGGAGCCGCGGCTCCCAGCCCGTTCCCGCCGCTCGCCCAGAGACACCGGCGGCCGGGATGAACCGGGTCTGTCCCGCGTCCTCGGGTCCCTGCCCGGCTCGGCCGAGCCCGGCTGGGGTGTGAGCCGCCCGTGCAGCGGGAGCGCAGCAGATGCTGGAGCAGCGCCGCGGGATGCGGATCGATAGCCCAGCCGCTGACCCCGGCCCGCGCCCGCCGCGCCGCGCCCCCGAGGAAAGGGGAAGCCAACACGTGTGCTGCTTCCAGGAGGAAATGAAACACTGCGGGCCGCCCCCGCCACGGATTACAGCAACGCCGAGTTAACCCTTCGCTGCACCCCGGAGGGAGGAGTGGGAGCATCCTTCGCATTACAGGCTCAGAGAGCTCTAGAATCACGGAATGCTTTGGGGTGGAAGGGATTTTAAGGATCATCCCATTCTCCCCGCTGCCATGGGAGAAGGGACCAAGGTGCCAAGGGACACCTTCCGTTAGCCCAGGCTGCTCCAAGCCCTGTCCAGCCTGGCTTTGGACACTTCCAGAGATGGGGAATCCGCAATCTCTCTGGGCAACAGAACCTGTATCGAGAGAATTTTCATCAAATTCAACCTGGAGTGGCAAAAAAAATCCTACTGGGAATCCACAAGCTCCATCTCCATCTGACCCTCATCCACTATTTTCCACCAGGAAAGCTCCCAGGCCTGGGCTGGGGACCAGGAGCTGAGCTCCTCCCTACTGCTCGCCCTGTGCCTCCAGCCCCCAGGTGTCCAGGACATCACTCTTTGTTAACCCCGCAAGAAATTCCAACCGGGACAGGGTGGGAAAGATCCATAGCGTTCCATTAGCAATCTGGAATGTGACCGTTTGATCCTCATAGCTACAGCGGAGGATTTTCCGCCTCAAAAAGAAAACCCAAAATCCCCAAAACCTGCCAAAACTCCAAGAAATTAAAAACTAACCAACCAAACCCCTCAAATACAGCAAAATCCCAACTATCCTCCTGGAAACCTCCGGATGGGGGAAAAACCTGCTTAAATAGAGGGGGATTAAAAACTCCTTAATATCTGTATCTTTTTTTTTTTTAATTACTAGGGGAAACCCCCAATTAATGGGAATTATCTCCCCCAACTGAACTGCCAGGCAGAATTTCAGCTGGAATAACACCTGGATGAGGAGCCCTTTCATTTGGCCATGAAAATTTGGTATTTTCTCCCCGCGCCGCGTCTCCCTTTAATCACGGCAAGGGCTGACACACAGATCCATTTTCCTGACAGGACGCTTGATCACCCTATCACAGGGAGAAAATTAATAACCTCCAATAGGTCTGTGTGGAAAACAGAAGCTGCGGTGCCAGAGGGACAAAAACCGTCGGGATTTTAGCTGGAAAAATCCCAGTTTCAGGTTAAGACAAACCGATGGCACCCAAGACGAAATAACCCTAAATATCCCCAGATGTCCCCATTTCTAAGCACGAAAGCGCCACAAGTGCTGGAAGCCGGCTGGTGAAGGCTGGAAACGCAGGTGAAACGTTCCCAAATGCCCACGTTCTCGGGCTGTGGGACATCGATCGCTGCGCCGGGAGCGCGGCGCAGAGCGCGGCCACGGGGTCAGGCTGCATTTAACACTTCGGAGTGCTCCGCTCCCCGACTCCCGAGCTCCCGTTAATTGGCTTTGCACACTTCTTGGGGAAAATTAATTTCAGCCGAGCTTACCATAAAAGGATTAAAGCCCGAGTAAGTTCTCCAGGTTTAAGTGGCAGAGGAATCAACGGCTTCGAGTTAAGGCGGTTTTAGGAGAGGGGCGCTCTGTATTTGCCAGCAGGTGCAAGCTGGGGGTGCTCCCCTGCTGCAGGAGCTGGGGACAGAGCCAGGAATCCGACCTCAAATCCAACCCACGGGGGTCCTGATCCACCAAACCCATGTCCAGCCCTGCTCTGAACAGCCTGAGAGCCCCGGAGAATCCCCTGGGGCCAACCCCGCCCAGCTCAGGGGTGCAGCTGCACAACACTTACACCAGGCGCAGCCCTGGGATTTACTCACGGCATTGCACCTGCACACAACGATACCTGGCAATACACAAATACTGGAAACAGAGACTTCAAATGGATAAAATTATTTGCTCAACACACAGAGACTCTTGAGGACTCTTTCCAAATAAATCAGAAGGGAAGATATTACCAAGGAATCCCACTGACAGTGAACCCAAGGAAAATGCAGGAAAACAGGAAAATATTTTATAAAACCTGTGGTTTCTCATCACCAACCTCCTGTTACTGAAAGTCTCTGGATTGCTTGGAAGTGGGGCCATTCCTACATCCACAGCTCCCTCAGCTGGCCCGGCAGAGAAGGGACCTTGGGAGCCTGGCAAGAGAGCTGGAATTCCTGCCTGGAAGGGCTGACACCGAGAGGAATTTCGGGAATTCCTCCCTGGCAGCCCATCCTGGAGACACAGAAATGTGGGAAGTTAAGGAGCCCTTCCCTGTACCTGCCACCAGCCGTGCCTGGGAATTCTGACATGCAGGAGTTCCCAGGGAGCTCAAAGCACCCTGGAGGAAGCTCTGTGTGCCGCGTGCTCCCAGCCCAGAGATGCGCCACCAGTAATTCCTAAAAAAGCTCCACACCTGGACTCGGAGACGTTTGTAGAGCCCCACGTGCCCCAGCACCCCGGGATCACGGAACCATGGAATGGCCTGCAAGGGATTTTTAATGGCCCCAGTTTAAATTGCTTTCACTCTTCAGTTCCTTGGAATAAAAACACCGGCCTAATTCCAAATGGGAAATCCAGATTTGGACTGGTTTTACTGGAGTCTTCCCTTTATCTAGAAAGATCTGGATTTCAGCAAGGAATTTCTTATTAATTAATTATTAATCCTTATTAACAGCTTATTAAATCCTGTTAAAAATATTATGTTTGCCATAATAATTCAGTGCCAATTACTCATTTCTAATACAAATGGCGTCGATACAATCAGTGCTCTGGAATATCTGGAATTCTTAATTGGGAATAATTGAATGGCAGAGCTCTCTAAGTGCTGGGAGTTGTCATGCATCAGAAAATACAACTTAATTTCTTTAACTGCAGGTAGAAAATGAGCTTTTCCACACACAAAATGAGCATTCTTGCAGCCATTCCCATCTCTCGCAGTTTAGCGGAATTTTCTGCTCCCCTTTATGAGGGAATATTTCACTGTGCTGCAGTATCTGGGAACACAAAATGGGTGAGGATGCTGCAGCCTTTTCCAGGGAAATAGGCAGAGACAAAATGGATTCTGTGCTGCTCAGATGGGGAGTATCAGACACCTTTTATCTGGGTTTTAAAGCACTGCGTTCATCCATCAAAATTTCCCTCAGAGGGGACATTTACGGGATGATAATCTCAATTTTTTAAAGATCTGTTGATTGCTAACAGGATCTCAATATACAGAGCCTTTAGATCAATGATCTTTAACACTTAAATAAACTGGATTTAAACTTCAGTGACAACTTTCCAACAGAATCACTTGGAGCAAATAGTGAGGAGCAAGATTTAATTTTGAGTAGTTACAGCCCAACTCACAGCCAAAATGCCAAAAAAAGAGAGCAATTTCCTGTACAGTAAGACTTTTTTTTTTTAAAACTTCCACCACAGTTTTCATGTGCAGGAATGGGATTTTGGAGCTTCAGAGTCGTTGGCATCAATTTACCTACAATAATTTACCCACAAAAACGGACCCACAAATCAAGAAATACTATTTTAATAGTGTTTTAACAGAACTGAGTCATCAATTTCTCCTTTGGTAAGGAACCACGAGATGCTTTCAAACCTATATAGTTGGATTAGGAGCTCTTCCCTTCCCATCCCACTCCTGGAGCAGGCCAGCCTGAAGGAATCCACGGCACCTGCTTTAGGTGGTGAAGGACGAGCCAGAAGCACATTCCTGCCACACACTTTAACATCATGACCCTACTGCGAGATCCCAAAAGGAAAATGCAGGAAGCCTGGGAAGCTTTCAATGCCAACACTCTTGGGGTTCAGGGAACCATCCCACCGGAGCGTTCCTGCCTCACGTCCCTGAGCCAGCAGAGTGAAATTACAGGAGAAAGGGTTTCAGGACAAAGAAACACAACTTTTCCCAAGTAAATACAAATTTTTCAGAGTTCCACTGCCTCCCACGGGCAGGGAACCTTCCCCTGGACCAGGCTGCTCCAGCCTGGCCTGGAACACTCCCAGGGATGGGGCAGATGCCGGGCTGAGCACGGAGCTGGGCAGCTCCAACGCTTCTCCCTTAATTGGAAACCAGCCCCACACTGGTTCTGTGGGGTTGGGAACTTCTCTAACGAATATTCCGAGCGGCAGATGCTGATCCCACAGATGTCCAGCCCCAAACCCCTCATGGAGCTGAATGGGGCTTACTGGGAGACATCTGCTTCCCTGGCAAATGCCCACAGCTTCCCAACACAGGCTTTGCTGGAAAATCCCCTTTTCCTGAGCCATACTCCTTTAAAAAGGAAAAAGGAACAGAGTGCGCCTCATAATTCCAGGCTTTCCCACAAACAGCTGCTTGCAAACAGCAGGAACCCAAATTCTCTGTTATTTGGATACAATTACCTCACAGATATTCCCTCCAATTCAGGATTCTGTTAGGACACCCAAAAACTCCCTTAAAGCCCAACTTTTCCATGTTAAATACCCGTGTCCCTGCACTGACATTCCATTTGCAACTGTAACAGGACCCAGCAGAGGGATGAGTGGCTCTGCATTTTCCCAATTAGCATCTGAAAGGGACCGAGTTTTGGATGAGAAACCCTCACTCTTTTCGGGACCCTCACACAATAGTCCATGATATGGTGGATGGGTTCCAGTTAGTGGCTAAATACAAATCAAAAGCTTTTCCCCCCCTCCCGGGTGGGTTTTGGGGACACAAAACTGCCTGTGACAGATTTTGGGAGGTGCTCGGCTCCGGTGGAACCTCCTTAAAGGAAACCCAGCAGGAATTTTGTGTGGAACAAGGGCCAGGGGCTTCTCCGCTGGGCCTGCCAGATGGTGCCATTTGTTGTGGAGCTCCGATCCAGCCCGAATTTTCCGGGGCTGGAAAACAGGAGGGACGCAATGGGAAACAGCACCTGCTGCTCCCCCTTCCAATCCCTCCGGCAGCAAGGCAGAGGAACTTCCAGAGGAGCTGCAGAACTCAGTATTATTAAAAATTACTCCTACTAAAAGGTCAGCATGAGAAACTAAAATCAAAAAAGCACAGTAGGGTCACAACTTGCCATTTGTTGCAGTATTTTCTTCTGAAATATTTGATTTCTTCGAGTAAAAGAATCGCAATAACACACAGAACAAATAATAATTCATTTTGGAATTAATTTTGAATCACTTTAGTTAGGTGGAACCAAAACCAGAAAGTCTATAAATTACACAACAAAAAGCAATTCAAAACATACTCTGAATAAGCCAATTAAGCAAATTCCCAAATTCTGACCACCGGAGCCAGGAGAATCTATGCCCAACTGGGAAAAAACGCTGCTGTCCATGTGTGAATTATTTAAACAAAACATTTGTTCTATTTTTAGTTACCCAAAAAAGCCTTTTGGGCACTAAAAGGAGATTTGAGGACAGACCAAATTTTCTGAAGAACTTTTGAAATGCTTAAAAGCCACTGGAGTGTATGAAGGATTTCCTACAAGGAGTGTTTCAGCCAGCTCAGCTAAAATGTTTCCATCTCCCAGAGTTCTGAGGTGCAAATGACCCTTTTAAGAAACGATCTGGATAACTGGAAGCATTCGGGGAATCCCAGGCTGGAAAAGATCCTGCTGAGCACCACACACCAGCAATCCCAACAACAAATACTGCTCCTAATGGGATCATCAGAGAAGGAAGCTGAGGTGAAATTGTCTCAAAATCCTGACTTTTCCCTCTATTCTCCCAATACAAACCTAATTGTATCCCACTGAAGCCAAAATTCAGGATGCAGCACCCTTGAATCAGATCTTCCACCAGAACAAATTATTTAAGGAACAATTATAAAGAATTACAAAGAATCAGAAAAAGTCTTTGTTTTTGAAGAACTCTTGTTGGTTGTGGGCAGATTTAAGAGCTCCAAATGTACTAAAATAGAGATATATTAATTATCTTGATGATATGAATGATCTGAATGCTCACCTGCTGCGATGTCATCATCAACCAGGTCGTGCTCCTCCTCCTGGACTTTGGCTTCTGTTCCTGAGGGATCCGGGGTAGCAGTCCCAGTCTGAAGGGCTTCTGTGGTCACTCCAGCTGGAGGGAACAACCCAACACCCCAAAATCAGGGATTTGGGGAAATAATTCCCTGTTTCCTGCAGCAGCTAAACTTCATTTCATTCCTTCAGGTCCTGCCTTGCTTTGGGCTCCTTCAGCTCCAACCTTGCACAAAATGCTCAACCTCATCTAGAAATAGCAGTATTTCATATTTATCTGGCTTTCCAGGGCTAACATGGATTATTCCCCACCTCTGGAAGTGTCCAGGCCAATCTGGATGGGGCTTGGAACAACCTGGTCTGGTGGAAGTTGTCCCTGCCCGTTCCAGCCCAGAGCATTCTGGATAACCATTAAATACCTTCCATTTTGTGCCGCCACATCGCAGATTTTCCCTTCAGAACAAACCACAGTTCGCCTGAATTAACAGAATTTTAGGAACACGGGAAGCAGAAGGCCCCCCAGGTAACTGTGGGGCAGAAAGGAGCGTTGTGCAGAGGCTGCCCTGCCTGCCATCGATCGGCTCCCCACGGCTCGATCGATGCCGGCCGCTCCCTGGCTGCCGCGGCCGCACGCACACAAAGGTCGCAGCCGGGTAACCTCTGGCTTCCCATTAAACAGGAGCCACATTCCAGCTGCAGGAACAGCCACCATTCCGGAATACACCGGATATACCTGTCCCCACACCAAGGCTGGGGGCCCCCACAGCATGCTAAGGAATATTTACACTGACCACGGTCAATCTATAAGTAAGCCAGCTAAAAGAGGAATTTGTTACTCAGAGGAATCCCTTCCAAAAGGAGAATTGCATTTGCGGAAGCTGACACTGATTTGAATCTGCTGGACCCCAAAATTGGCTGATTTTTGCCCTCCTTTTGATATTTATCAATTTATTATTTGTAATTTATGCCCCAGTATTCAATGGCAAAACTAGGAGGAGTGGGAGATGCAGGAAAAAAGGAGTATTTCTTTTTCTTTCCTACTCTCCTCCCTCTCCTTCTAGCAGAAAATGAGATTTTTCACTTGCTATATCCCAAATAATTCTTTATTCCCTTCAATTCCTCCAAGGCTGTATCCTTAATTCCAAGAGGTCCAACACTTACCACAAAAACTCAATCCTAAGTTTGCTAGTTTTGATCCACTGGAAAGGTTTCCAGTCTAACTGAGCTCAGAGGAATTCAAAACACACCCTAACATCCACGGAATTCCTGCATTCCATTCACATTCAATACCATGAGTAGGCACCCTGAAATCAGCTGGTGCTTAACAGAGATCTTTGGCTAGAAACCCCATTTTCCGGGGGAAAAAAGCTCTTTCTTAGGGAAGATGAGCGCCTCGAGGCGCTCCCATCGAGGGGAATGTCTGCGGCCTGGGGCACCCGCTGCCGGAGCCGCCCGGGATGACAGAGGCGGGAGGGGACGGATTACTGGGAGCGCGGGGTGCCCGAGGCCCTCTCCCCCCGGTTTCCCCGGTGAGCGGGCTGTCCCGGGGCTGTCCCGGGGCGTTCCTTACGGGAGATGACGCTGTCCATGTACTGGGGCAGGTAGGGAGCCCAGGCGTCGATGGTCTCCTTGCGCCCCGCCTGCTCGATGCGGCGCAGCTCCGCCAGCAGCAGCGCCTGCGCCGCCTCGCGCACCTGCGGGGCAACAAAACGCAGGGCTTCACCCAACCGCCCGGGGAAACACATCCCGCGGGGCCGAAAACCACAGAGACACAAAGGTTTAAACGTAGCTCTTGCCAGGGTTCAACTCGGCTTCAACCGGAAAATATTCCTGAATCACGAATCGAGACTGCAGGATCTGTGCTGGAAAAGAATCGTGTGGGGTTTTTTATAGGGAGGGAAAATTTAATCGCTGAAAGACAACATCAGTCCCAAAATATCAAGGCTGAACTCACCTCCAGGCACCGATCCTGCCAGCGGCGTGCCAGCATCTCCAGGAGAGGAGGCCGGAATTTCTCCAGCCCCAGCAGGTCTGGGAGCATCACGCAGTGCATGGCAGCCAGCTGGCTCCAGCCTGGGGAAACACAGCGGGAACACAAGGAATAAACACGTCTCAAGTTCAGGTACGTTTACTCATGGTGACATTTCGTACATAAATCACAGCAAACTCGTAGGAATTACCCCCTCAAGGATCATCACTGTCCTGATTTAAAGCTATGCAAATATACCCGAGCACAGTCTGCCTGCTATCCTTTTTTCCACCTGAGTCTTTACTTTAACACACTTAATCCAGGTGAATTCCTACTACAGGTCTGCAGTACTGTGCAGGTAAAACCAGGAGAGAAATACACAGAGTTCAAATAACACAGTGTGTAAAAATGCTTGTGAAATACCCTGTATTATATTTAATATCTGTCCAACATTATATCCAATATTCTATTCAAATCTTCATCAACACCAAAAATCAGATTTAGGTGGTGTGAAACTGCTTTTTTGTTTGGCTAAAAGCCAACAGGGAACCCAACCCCAGGTACCCCATTGGCAAAGAAGAATTCCTTTTAGAAATCAAATGAAAATAACAATGAGAAAGGATTTTAGCTGGAAGTAAAGGATAAGTAGAAAAGTGAGGAAGGAATACCTTCATTGACTAAGAAACAGGAATGGAAAGCAGAAGTGTCAGAGTGCCCAGATTCCGTGCTGGAAGCAGCAGCAGGAGCAACTTGCAGAGGAAAGAAGAAAAAATAAAAGAGAGAAAAAAAGAGGGAAGTGAGGAGAGCAGCAGCAGGAAAACGGATTAGTATCACTGGAGAATGGAAAACGAGAGGAAACTGTGATGATCTTCAACTTAAATGTTCAACTTAGAATACTCAGCTTAAAAAGAATATTCAACTCAAAATAGTATTCAGCTTCAAAATAATATTCAACTTAATGAGAATTCCAGGTTTTCCAAGAAGGAAGAGGCAGACATGCAGCTGCAGAGGAACATGGAGACAGTAAGAGAAACTGGGATGTTTTGAAAAGACCAAAGTACATCTAAATCAAGTGTTAAATATGTTTTTAGGCAGGTGGGTTTGGTTTGACTTCATGGTTGACTGTAAATTAGAAACCCAGGAATTCTGCTGGTTCTTCTCTTGCTTTTCCCGTATTTCGATAGATTTGGAATTCGTACTGTGCATTAGAAGCCCAAAAAATAACCCTTAATCAGCCTGAGTTGCCCCATCTGTCACTCCAAGATGTCCAGAATGAATTCCTGAGGGTTGGCTGGAATTTAAGTTCATTTTACATGGGCCTCTAGGCAAAAAAAATGGAACTTTTTACCACAGAAATGCCAAAAAGCCTAAAGGAGAAGGACACAAACTCAGGCCTGGAACCCAAACCAGTACCTGGGACATCTATTTTGGAAACTCCCATGCCACCAAGTTGTTAAGGCGGGAAAAGACCCGGGAGATCATCGAATCCAACCAGGAACCGGCCCCACAGTGCCCAGCACTCGCCATGCCCCCAGGGGCCACACCCAGCCCTGCGGAGCCCTTTAGGATCATCATTTCTCGGGGTCAGTGTGATCTCCAAGCATTACCCAGCCACGAACGCTCCGCGACCCCGCTGTAATCCCACGGAAAGCTCTGCAGACCTTCTGGCCTGCACGTGCCGCGGTCACCGTGGCACTGGGAGCTCACTGGCTGCCACTTCCGCCCCCGCCCCGGGCCCAGATGTCCCGCACAAGCATCCTCCAATTAACCCCTCCCTGTTATTCCGTTGCAGAACAACAATGGGATCAAGCTCCCGAGCGGATGGAGCGTTGTCTTTGGAAGGGCCTGTTTGCTTTGCAGGCAGGGAACTGCTTTTGTCACCGGGGGACATCTGCAGCGCCTTCCACACCAACGGCACGTGGGAGGCACAGGCCGGCTGCAGTAAATCCCTTCCCACCCCGCTTGGAGAAGGTGCATCAAAAAAGCTGCTTAATTTAGGAAAAGTATGAATTACAGATGCACAAACCCACCCCAGACTGAAACTAAAGCTTCGCTCCAGAGATTTTTGCCTGGTTTTGCTGGAGCTGCTCGTGCTCTTCCAATGTAAGGAGTTCTAACCAGCCAAGGAGTGATCCTGGCACCGAGCTGGGATCATTCCCACAGAAATACCCTGGGACGAGTCTGTTGAGCCTTTAGTTAAGGGCTTTAAGCCTCCTCAACACCAGAATGTTTGGGAGCACTTGAAACAGGCAAAAATTCCTTGTCAGGGAATGATTTCATGGCAGAATCAGCATCTTGTATTGACTCTTAAACAGGTCCTAACCCTCAATAATTTCATCCAGATTAACATTACAATACTGCCCTACTTTTTCCTCCCATGCAATAATTTTCTCTCTTGATAATAAGGTGTTAAATTCAGTGTGAAGAGCTGGAAGAACAGATCCAAGAGTTGCAAAGGATGTGGTTTTTACCTTGTTTGATTTGCCCTTGTGCTACATGGCTGGACATCGGAGGGGGCGGCTTCACCTTGGCCATCTCGGGGGTGCCCGGCCTGGGCGGCCTAAACACGAAATATCCACGGAGAGACACATCAGCTCCAGCCCCAAAGGCCTTGGGAGCCATTCAATCTATCACAAGGCAAAACCACACCAAATCCAAGGCTAAATGAAAAGGAAGACAGCCAAGTTACGGGAGTGTTTGCCGTACCTGGTGGGGCCCCTCTTCATGTGGTCCCCGATGAAGGTGGCGTTGGTCATGCTCATCAGCGTGTTGGCCAGGGAGATCACGGACAGCAGGTGCTGCGTGGTGACGGCCCGGGACACTCCGTACGTGCCCTTTCCCAGGCCTTCCGTCACGGACATTTTCCTGCCCAGCTCCTCGAAGGCTGCCTTGCCCACGGGCTGGTTGTAGCCAGGGAGCATCAGAGACATGTGGCCACCTCGGGACAGGAGGCCGAAGGACACGGAGCAGTGCGGCTTCAGCATCCCGAGGCGATCCAGGCAGAGCTCGTCCAGCACGGAGTTCAGGCCCCAGGCGTGCAGGCAGGACATGAAGAGCTTGGCTGTATCCATGGTTAGGTTATATTCCAACAAAGTCAGCGGTTTGGATTTGCTGGAGCGATATTCCGGGTCGCCGTCTTCTCTCCTCTGCCTCAGGGCCTCTTCATCCTCATCTTCATCATCGAGGAGGTGCTCCTTGATGTTCTCCTTGATGGTTTCCTTGACCTGCTGGAAGAGCACGGCCGCCCGTTTGCCAGTGAGGAAGGAGCCTCCCTTGTCGGAGCCACCGGAGGCTTTCTGTAAATTCTCCGGAGAGACGAGGGCGGTGTTGGGCCGGGAGGCCTCCTCCGTCAGCAGCTGGATAATCAGGGCCTCCACGTCGAAGAACAGCACGTGGATGTCTGGGTCTGTTAGGTTGGTCTTGATGGCCTGAACCATCAGGGAGTTATGGGAGTATTTCGGTAAATTCCCCTGGAAAAACAAGAGAGCAAACTGAAACTTCCGTTAGGGAAGCTGTGGCTGAGCAAGTTTGAAACACACCCACAAACCACAGAAATTCAATTTACAGATGTTTATAGATAAACTGAGCTCTCCAGGTGAGACACGAGTTCACATTTCCTTCTCCTGAATCCTACGAGATTGTTGTCACATTCCAAGGAATAGCAAAATTCCAATCTTTTGTTACTAAGCTTAAAACACATTAAATATTTCATATTTGGAGGGTGAACTATGGAATCAATATATGCCATTGGCGAAGAAGCTGCTCAGATTCACCCAGACCTGCCATTACTGCACCACTTGGTTGTTCAATGAAGTCCATCTTCCTCCTCCTTCCCTCCCTTCCAAGGGGGAAAAAGGGAGGAGGGAGGGAATTAAGGTGCTATGGGATAAAAGCTGAAGAATGTCAGAAAGCAGACTGGAAACCAGAACATTAATAAAAGTTTTTAAGCATTATTCTCCCTAACACCTTCATTCCCAGCACTGGATGAGGAGCCCGCACATACAACACTGCAGGTACAAATGCAACATTCCTGATTCCGCCTGGATGCGGCAGGAACAGCAGAAACCCTGAGCACACGTTTTTTGATGGAAACATGCAGATGGTGCTCTAAGGAACGTTCTCACTACGGGAGATTTCTCTCCCAAGAGAAGGTGACAGCAGAAGGCAAAAGAAAGGGATAAACGGGAGAAGCTGGGAACGGAGCACTGCTGCGCTCTGCTGGCCACAAGCTGTGCCAAGGGAGGTTCAGGCTGGATATTGGGAACAATTCCTCATGGAAAGGGCTGTCCAAACCCAGGGCAGGGCTGGAGTCCTCACCCCTGGAGGGATTTAAAGCCGTGCGGATGTGGCACTTGGGGACGTGGAATAGTGGTGGCCTTGGCAGCGCTGGGGAATGCTTGGACTTGATCTTGGAGGGCTTTTCCAGCCCAAACCATTCCATGATTCCAGATTCTGTAACTCAGCCTGAATAAAACCCAAGAGTAGGATACACACTGAGGTGGGATCACGGACAGCAACATAAACTGGGGAACAACCACGTTTAGGTTTTGGAGAGCTCTGGCTGAGAACCCTTGGGTTCCAACGATGCAAACTCCCCGTATTTAATTCCCTCCTGCAAGTACAGGCTCAGCCGGAGCACACCCACCTTATCCGAGGCCTCGGAGGCCAGCAGGTTGGTGGCCAGGGTCTGCAGCTTCTGGTGGGCCACGTTCTTGAGGGCGGCCAGGCTGCGGCGGGTCATGGCCTGCTTCAGGTTCACGGCGGGGTGGCTCAGCGAGTCCACGGCCGCCGGGACGGCCTCGTCGCAGGCGTTCAGGATCTCCACCGCCGTGATTCCCATCACGCACCTGTCCAGCGCCCCTGGAGCGGCGGGAGGGACGGAGAAACAGCTCAGCATCCCAAACTGCACAGGGCAAAAAGACCTGGATGTGACGCGTAACTTTCCGTGTTCTACCAGCTGGGCTTGGAGCTAACGTTCCTAAAAGGATGGCACTTTCCCTAAATTTCCATGAGGTTCGGAAACCCCCCAGTGTGATTCTGTAGTGATCACTGGTTTGGGGAACACCTGGAGAGATAAGTTCCAAATATAAATGTGCAAAAGTGTTTTAATTCTCCCCTCAGACACAGCTTCGACAGCACTAAAAGCAAATCTATGTTTATAGCCACTAGAAATGGATTAATCAACATCTCTGAGCTCACCAGTGTCCATCTGCCAGACGTACACGGAGCCATCCGAGCATCCCACCACCAGGTAGTCATCGGACGGCCTCCACTTGATCACTTGGATCGGGAAGAGGTGGCGGGATGCCAGCATGATGCATTTCTTCTCCCTCAGACTCAGCAGACCCACGGAGTGATCGCTGGCAACGGAGCAAATACAGTGCTGGACTCTTGCCTGATAAAGAGAAAAACCTTCATCATAATGCAGAGAGTTGGTATTAAAACCTTTCCCCCACTGGGCCAAGCAGGGTGATCAAAAACCTCTTTTATAAACAAAATTCAGGCACCTCCACCTAGGTTCAAACTCACTGAGGTCACTGGGAACAGAATTCCCTGACCAGAAATTCCCTTTAATCCACCCTTTGCACATCGTAAAGACCAAAGGGGTATTAAACCCCATTTTGCTAAGCAAACCCCAGAGTTTTCAATCAATGTCATTTTGTTCATTAAATTCTATTTATTCAGCTAAGTTACAAGAGGCAAAATTGTCTCTAGACTCTATTTTTAACAGGTTTAATAAAGCCCCTACTTTCAATCCTTTATGTAATTAAAACATGATGGAGCAAACCACAAACAACAGAACAATCAAGTTCTTTTTAGTGAAGCTCTTGCAAGAGCTGGGTCGGTGCTACATCTCCAGCATTCCACGTTGCATTCCCATTCTCAAGGAGGACCGAGGTGCTGGAGAGCTTATCCTAGAGAACTCACACTGCAGTTTTCTGGTGGAACAAGCAGCTGGGTGATTTCTCCCCCGTGGACACAGAAGATATGTTTCATCTCTCCCGAGAAGATGTCCCAGATGATGACGGAGAAATCCACCCCGCCTGAGATCAGGTACCTCTGGTCGTAGCGGGAGGAGACCTGGTGAGGGTACAGCAAACACGTGACCTTGTTCCGGTGGCCTCGGAGCGTCCGGTGAGGGGGCCAGCCTGGCAGGTGGGAGGAGAGGGGCAAAAGCACAGAAAAAGAGAGAAAAGAGAGAAATTCAATAGAACAATCAACGCCCAAGTGTTTGTTCTGCAACTCAGATCCCGAAACCACAAAGATCATGTTATAGGGAACCCACATACCCAACACCAGCCCAAGCACAACACGTGGATCCCACCAGGAATCCTGGTAGGTTTTCCCACGGAGATTTCTACTGGCACATCAATACCCAGCAATGCAGCGCCAGGAACAATTCTGGAGAACACAGGAGACGCTCCCTTGTCTTATCTTGGCTCCTGCATTTCAAAACCCCCGGAGAAACACCCAAGTTCACCTTGCCCGGGTCACCGGTTTAAGGGATTCCCGGCACAGAACGGAAGAGCAGACGTACAGGGTTTCTGCCCGCGCACGGCCCGCTGCTCCCTGCCCCGTACCTCTGCGCAGCATGTGCTCTCCCTGCAGCAGCTGCACGATGGCCGTCTGCGTGGCCGGCACGATGACGATGCTGCCGTCCTCGCGGCCGCACACCAGCCGCCCGTGCGCCGGGATGTACACGCTGGCCGTCACCCGCAGCGGCTCGCTCGCGTTGGGAATGATGCTCAGCTGGTCGATGATCCCCGCGGGACGGGGGCTCAGCTGGTCAAAAGCTTCCTGCAGGGATATGGAGGTGGTTGTTTGCAGGCCTGGGAAAAGGAGGGAAAATATCAGGAAGGGCTGAGGTGGGAGGGTTTGAGCAACCGTGTCTAGCGGGAGGTGTTGGGAGTTGGAATTGGATGTTTCAGGTCTCTCCCAACCCACTCTGGGACCCTTTACTGGAAATGAATTCACTAGAAGAATAAAGCTAATTAAGATACTGAGCTAATTGAAAAAATGAAGTTACTACAACTCCTACAATTAAACCCCAACTTCATGATCTGTGGGAGAACCAGCAGGGCTTTACCCAGCAGAAACACACAGAAACCACAAAGATCTGGCTATTAATTAGGTACCTTTCGCACCCTCCTGCTGGTCAAGGGTGTCAGGCACGCTCCAAATGCACAGTCTCCCTGAGGAGTCTCCTTGGATTAAGAGCGTGTAGGAAAACTCCCTCTGGCCACAGAAGAACCGAGTCACTGGAGGACATATTAGGAGCTGTTCAAAAAATAAGGAACAGCCTCAGACCACGCACAAACCACGTGCTCAGCTCCAAGCTTCCTCCCTTTTAAAAGCAGGACAAAACCTCACATGGCCCATTAAAAAGCTCCAAAGAAACAGATGTACCTGTTTATCTGCTCTGTCCAACACGCTGTACAATAAAGGTGGAATCAAGTTTTCCACTGCTTTCCCCACATCCCTGCGGAATGAATCACTGGCTGGCAGGCAGCTGGGTGTAAGAACAAAGAAAGGAGTAAAATTCCTTGCATTTAGAGAGTGATTCCTACAGTAGGACACAGATGTTGCTCCCATCCTCATGCTCTGATCACGTGAGGGCGAGGAAGGAGCTCCCACATGATTTATGTGGGAATATTCAAGATAAAACACTATCTCTACCCCGAACAAACACATCTGCACACTATGAAGATGTCAGAAGAAAAGTCTTTGATTTTACTCTTGTAAGTTTTAACCTCTTTGATGCCCAATTCTGAACTGATTTTATAGTTTTGTATTTACACGCCTTCCCTTACCGGACCAATATTTCAGTAGTTATTCAATTCATTCAGTTCAATTCAAATTAACCCAAAATTAAATAAATGGGGTATTTCTTTGTCGAGTACCTGGCTGGTAGTTTATAGATGAAACTTTGTCCATCCTCTGTCCACACAATCACTTTATCAGCTGCCACAAAGTCCCCACCAGTCCAGGTCTGCTCATTTTCACTGGGGACTGAACATAAGAGGGAATAATCTCCAGCATCAAAAACCTGAGAGGAAACAGCAAAGTCTGTTGTTATTAACCAATTAATTACACATTAAAGTGCCCAGGCAGCAGCTGATTTTGGGTTCAATATCACAGAATCATGGAATGGTTTGGGTTGGAAACAACCTTAAGGATCATCTTGTTCCAAACCTGCACCGCAGGCAGAGATTTGGATTAAATACCTAGAAATACATTAAATATATAATAGAGGTACATTAAAGAGACTTGGAGCATCTTCATCTGTGTCCATGTAGTTCAATTGAGATACCTGAGGGAGAGGATCCAGGGGCTCTGCCTTACCCTCCAGTACTTGGAGCACACGACCAGGAGCGAGCGCTGGGTGAAGGCGCAGAAGGAAATGCTCTGGCAGTTCTCGCAGTAGATGGGCTTGGATTCCTCCTCAAACACTGGGGTGGTGTCCTAAACCAAACAGAACCAACACTAAACCAACTCCTTCCTGCTCAAACTGAACTCCGGACCATGCCAGAGCCCATGGAAAAAGGACTGGGGCACTTCTCAAGGTGCCAGATGGCCGATTTCTACGGAAAACCCAAACGCTCGGAGCAGATTTTATTCCATTACTCCTCCTAAGAAGATCTGCAGGAGCACGTGGTGTCCATTTTGGGCACTTAAGTCTCCCAAATTCCCCAGCAGGACAGATTAGTGGTTGCTGACCTTGCAGCCAGGTAGGAAGCTGGAAGGAAGCAGATTCCACTCCCATGTCATTCCTAAACAGAAGGTGATTTTTCCTTAGCTGATAAACATCTTTTACAAGAGGTTTCTGTGAAGAGTTGATTTACCAGAGGTTTGAGACCTGGGGCAAGTCTCCTTTAAGACTTTTATTCATTAGTATCCAGGAAATGCCAAATAACAGGGAGCTGGAGATAATGCCGAATAATGAATATTCCTAAAAATGGTATGGTCTGCTCAGCAAAATATTTACCCAAATCACTACATGATACAAATAAAAAACAGATTTGGAGAAACTGGAGATAATCCTACACTTAACTTGGAAATCAGTTCTCTGAGCAGGATTAGGAATTCTGATGGCAACCTAAATCAGTAAAGGAAAATTCAGTAAGATGATTTTCCACTGGCAAAGAGGGAAAAGAATATCAGCAGCAGAATATCAGGAACAGAACCCTCCATCCCACCAGGAAGTGCCACTAATCCAGCAGCGTGTGCCTACCTGCAGCCGACTGACTTCCGAGGTGATGATCCAGACTTTCAGGATGCCAGTCACAGACACGGCCACGACAGTGTCCTCTGGGAAACACAAAAATGAGGCTGAGGCACAAGGACTTCCTCACTTGTGCATGTCTGAGCATAAATTAAAACCTGATCCAAGCATTCCTGGAGCATTCGCTTCCGAATGGAATGTTTATTTGTGAAGATGGTCATGGAACAAGGAATAAATGAAAGGCAGTAACAGGAAACACTAAATACCAGAGCTCATTTCCCGTTGTTCCTTCCAGCCATTTATTTGTTGTGGGGATAACAGCTGACCTTTCCCACCCCAGGATTTTGGGACTGCCCAGTTTACAACTGTTGCTGAGCCTTAACTCAAAGAGAGAAGTCCTTTAGTCAGGATCTTCTCCTCAGTGTTCCCCAAACCCCCGAGGAATTCCAGTCTCCACATCAGGAACACCCGAACAAGACATTCCTCTGCCAGAAATTAAAGCCCACCAAATTAACACCAGTGAGCAGAACAGAACGAACTAGGTCTGTGCTCAGGTGACACTTCAGCCTGTGCCAGCTGATGCAGCTGGAGCAGGATTCCCAGGGAAGCTGTGGCTGCCCCATCCCTGGAAGTGTCCAAGGCTGGGCTAGACAGGGCTTGGAGCAGCCTGGGCTAGCGGAAGGTGTCCCTGCCACAAGAAATGATCACCTTGTGTCCTGTTGGACCGGATGATGGTCATGGAGCTGATCCAGTCAGGAGAGATCTTGGATATCAAAGAATAAAGCACTTCAAGGCTGGTTGCATCCACGACCAGAATTTCAGGGTAATGCCCATGGCACAGGAGTCTCCCTTCCCGCTGCGTGCCGACCGTGAACTGATAGAACTACGCAGATGGGAACAAACACAAATTAGAATGCCCGTGGGACGGGGACTCCCTCATTTTGGACCTAAAGTGTATTTCCCAATGCATTCTGCTGCCTGCACAAGGACACCTCCCGCTCTGCCGCCCCGCCCAGGACTCACCTGGATGCCGGTGTGGGCACAGGCCAGTTTGGTGAACTCGATGCACCTCCCATCGTTCACATCCCACAGGCACATCTCCCTGAAACACAGGAAAACTACATGGAAAATAGGCCAGGCTTCCAAGCACTTTAAAACCCTTTACACTGGGAGGAACTTCATTTGAACCATTTATTAGGGATTATATCAATTGTATTTAGAGAAACTCAAAATCAACTGGACTTTCCAGTCCTCCTGAACCCACACAACCTCCTGCTTCCTATGAGGATAAATTACAGAACCTGCAGGAGTTCAAATGAGCAGCTATTCCCCCTATTCATAGTACTTTTAAATTTAAAACTTTATATTCGAGTTTAATCAGAACAGAATCTGCGAGGCATTTTCTCCTTTTCATCAGATAGATAAATTCCCAATGAAAACACATTTTGGTTCCAAATCCAATGGGAAGAGACTGCTTAGTCCTGAAATTGGTGCAAGGTGGAAATTCTAAATTCTCCCTCCAAATCCCTTGCTAAAAGGTTATTCAGGCAAATCATTCCCTACCTTTCCTGGATAAAAAAATCTCTATCTGTTTGGATATCAATTGCACAAGAAATCCTTCCCGCTTCTCCCTCTAAACTGCTGCTCTGATTAATAAATAAAACCAGTCAAAAATAAAACTTATTTGCTGAGGAATTTTTTCCTGAGGATAAAAACCATCACAGTGTTGAAATATGGATAAATTAGGGACAAATCCCCATTACTTCAGTCCTGCACATCAATAAACACTCAGAAACTCACCCACTCTCTGATGCACTCACTATATATTGCTTTTCACTGGAAGCTGAGGCCTTGGATAAACAAGTAACTGAGGCTGTATGACCAAAGAGCAGAGCTCTGGGATTGATCTGGGATCAGGGAAAGAAAACAGGAAGTCAAAATCACACAAATGACCAGAATATCCATATCCCAGCTTTCTACTTCATGTGTTATACATCTATTAATATGTGCACACACATTTAATTAGCACAGCAGCGGATGGATCATCTTGGAAGACTTTCTGCTTCACACAGGAATGAGAATTTGGGGGGAAAATGCATTTTGCAAACTCCTCTCAATATTTAAAAATCAGGAACTGAATCTGGCTCAAGTCAATTTGAATTGAGTTTGGCTGAATGAAAAAAACTGTGCTGCATATTAAGAGTTTTCCCCAGTTGAGTTCCTGTACATCCATAAGTAAGGGGAGACCTCAGAGCCCCTTCCAGTGCCAAAAGGGGCTCCAGGAGAGCTGGAGAGGGACTTGGGACAGGGAATGGAGTGCCAGGAAAAGGGGGAATGGCTTCCCACTGCCAGACGGATACTGGGAAGGAATTCCTTTTCACAACACAATTAAGCAGCTCAACTAGAAAGCAACTGGTTTAGAGCAGCTCCAAGAAACTGGAATAGGTTAAAAAAACTTTCCTACAGGAGCAGCAACAAAGTCAGAGCCAAAACACCTCTCTGCAACCTGGAGCAGCGCTGTGGGAAGGGCGGAGCGGCCACCCAAGCCCTGGGAGAGGGAGGACAGGCTGAGGGCGCACTCCCAGGCGACGGGAACGGGAATTCCGGATCCATTACCTGCAGGTCAGCACCCAGGTCCCAGAGGCAGATCTGCCCGTCGTGGCAGCCGGTGACGATGACAGAGTCATCCACGAGCAGCAGGGAGGACACGCAGTGGGTGGGGGCACGCCGGCCCCACAGCACGATGGGCAGCACCAGGCTGTTCCCGGCCATGGCCACGGAGCGCCTGCAATTCCGACACAACAACAACATTAGCAACATCCCAGGCTGCTCCCTTCGCTCACGTTTTTGCCATCTTTTCCCCTCATGTTTCTACCATCTTGTCCCCTCCCGTCTCCGCCATTCCATCCCCCACGTTTCCCACCCTTTTCCCCTCATGTTTCCCGCCCTTTTTTCCTCATGCTTTTGCCATCTTTTCCCCTCGTGTTTCTACCATCTTGTCCCCTCCCGTCTGCGCCATTTTGTCCCCTCATGCTTCCTGCCCTTTTCCCCTCATCTTTCCCGCCATTTTCCCCTCACATTTGGGGGGGGTCTCAGGGGGTTTTGGGGTGCAGCACATGGACAGACAGACACGACACCCCAGGTACGAGGCAAGGCTGCCGTTTGTTTACATGGGGAGGGCTGCAGTCTCCCAAAATCCAAAATATTATCCTTCAAACAAAGAGGGAGGGGAGTAAAAGGGGGGGGCGCCAAATTCCACCTGGAGGAGGTGGGAAGGGATCCCCTAAAACCCCCCTCAACTGCCCCCAAGGCCATGACTGTGGTGCGTCTGGAATTCCAACAAAACAACCAACATTAGCAACATCCCGGGCTGTTCCTGGCCATTGTGTGCCTGGAATTCCAACCAAACCAGCATTAGGGCTCAGCGCCAGGACCATCCCCATCTCAGGACATCCTTCACCCCCAAAACCTCGGGAAAGGAGCCTGGAGTGGCCTCATTGACGTTCTGTACAACAGAAACATCCCTGTGTGTGTCACCTGCCCGGGATCCCCTCATTTCTCCTCAGGGAATGCCCTCATCTTCCCACAGGAATTCAGTAACATCCCTCAACCAGTCCCTTAAAAACACACACCTTCACAAGTTCGATTTCTTACACATCTTGCAGAATTTTATAGGCTTTTCCCTACGCATACAGGGCCAAACAGCACATCCCTGTGCACACAGGGATTTTTGCCCAAATCTCTCTTTTTAGAGTAATTTCGAAGTAAAAAATGTTTTAAGCCCCGAGGCTGAAGCCATTTTTATACCCCTGAAGTTATTATGTCCCTGCTACACAGATATTCACGTTGGAGTATGGAATATCCTGCTTTAGGTGAAATCAACCTTGTATAATCCACTGATGAACTGGATCCTGGCCACTCTCCAGCAGGAAATAGATCCAGCGCTATCTTTACAGCAACATTTCGGATCTTCCGAACGTATTGACACAAAAAACACGGCAGAATTTCAACTGTACCCAGGCCAAAACGGTCTCAGTGACTGGGAATAGAAACTCAAGTTGTGGCAATAAAACCCACTTGGATTTGCACAAGATTTAAACCCCACAACAACCCTCTGTTTGTGGTAGCAACATTCCCAGCTTGCTGAGCACTTCCACGTTTTTAGAACTGCGGTTTTCTTATCAGTGAAAAGGTCACGTTAAATAAATAACCAAACACTCCTTATGGATTATCCTGTGGAGGTTTATGCTCTGAACTTACCCCAGCTCAAAGCAGAGCCAGAGCTCTGATTTAGAGGAGCATGAACACACCAAAACAGGCAGGATTCATGGAAAAAATATTTTAAAATATGTGTGCTTTCCTTGTTTTTTTTTTTTTTTTATAGCTACATACAGATTCTTCTACCTTGAGGTACCCAGCAGTGTTTGCATTTTTCACAGGTCTGTAAACCTGTTTCACAGCACTTCAGAGGGAACAAATCTGAATTATGACAGAAAAATAAAGGTCAGCCTGAATGCGAGTGAGGTTCCCAACTCCACTTCCCACTGGGATAACTGCAGGTATCCCTGGTATGGCTACAAGGAACCAACAGGCAAACCAGCAGCGTCCTCCTGCCACACAACGGGGAGGTTTTCCAGCCCCGTCCATCCCACTCCATCCTGGCAGTGTCCAAGGCCAGGCTGGACAGGGCTTGGAGCAACCTGGGATAGTGGAAGGTGTCCCAGGTCACTCCAGCTCGGACACTTCCAGGGATGGGGCACCCACAGCTTCCCTGGACAGCCTGTGCCAGGGCCTCGATGGATTCCAAGAAATCCCTGTCACCCCTCATCCATGTAAAAACCACAGGAATTGTTATTCCATTTGATGAATGCTGCCACCCTCTGCAGCCAGAGAACTGGAACAGACTGTGTCCGTGGAAAAAAGGGGGAAGGGAGGGAGCAAGGGCAGGATAATGAATGGCTAAGGATTACACACGGCTCCCGGGAGGCTCCTGACAAGTCAGGGATCAATTTTGGAGTTTCCACAAAATCCACATCACAAAATCAGCAATATCACATCAAATGACCCCTCCCAGTAAAGCAGCTCATTTCTGGCAGCCCACTCGACCATCTTCATTAAAAGCTATTTAATTAAGAGCCCTAATTTAATGATCAGGATCGATAGAGACCAAAAATCCAGTCCTCCTCCACACTGCAAACCACACCTGGCCCTGCAGTGTTAATTGTTATGCAATGCTGGATCAATTGCTCTGTCTGGACCATCGACAGCACAGAAAAAGAAATTAATTCAGCATTTTAAACAACACAGTGACAAACAAAGAGCTACAATTAAACCAGGCTTGATTTGCAGGGAAATCATCATAAAGATGGAATAAAAGCAGGAATAAAGCATCCAGATGCAGCAGAACAAAATGCAGATATCAACAACAAGAACAAACACACCCACAGCAAACAGAAATGCCCACCCAATTCTTGTGAGGAAACAAACCAAGAATGACTAAACCAGAGCTGAGAAACGCCAATAAGCAACACAAAAATCCCTTCCCACTCCTCTGCTTTCCTACTGTTCCCAGTCCAGGGACCAAGTCACAGTGATCCTGTGGCACCTGGCTGCCAAAAACAGCTGCATTTTTTAATAAATACAGAAACTCCCCTGCCGGGGCACAGAATTGCTGCTGGAGATGCTGCATTTAATGTTTCTACCTTTAAAGCTACTTCTGAACACTTTCAAACCCACGCCACTCTGAATAAAGGGAATTTCAAAAGGAACACATAGGAGGATATTACAACGTACAAGAGCATTAGCACACAATTAACCTAAGAGATTCCAGATTTTCCATGCAGAAAACACATTATGAACCCCCCGACAGTCCCATTTCAAACACAGTTCTCAGAATATTTCATAGCAAGGCTGTGGGAAAGAAAGGAAAAAGAAAAACTACCTCTTTCCTTCTAGTTTTTGACTATGGCAGTGCAAGGCCTTCATAAAAAACTTCCTTTTCAGGAAAAACCACATTTTAATTCCCCAGGAATCTGGATTCCAGAGCTCAGCCCCGGCAAACGTCAACTGCAGCCCCTGCCAGCACCAAAATCCCTTTTTGTCTGAAAACAATCAATAATTCCATTTTTTTGACATCAGTGATGACAAACTACAGGAGCAAATCAACACTGCCCCAGTGCCAAACGGGCCCAAAAGCAGGCAGGGAATCATTCCACACCAACTCACACATTCCAGCAATTCACAACTCCCCCAAGCCCACTATTTCCTGCAGAAAAGGGAACTTGGAAGTGGAAAATGGAGATGCCACGAGTAAAGTTCTTCCTGCTAATACTTCTCTGTCTCCATGAGGTAAATTTGCCTCTACCGCTTCCACAAGTGCCAAAATCCAGGTTTTCTTCCCAAAACACAATAAAACAGAGTTTCTGTTACTCCATGTACATAGGGATATACACACATATCTATCTATCTATCTGTCTCATCATCCTTGAATTTATTTTGCTTCACTTTAAATTCTCTCTGTAACACAAAACATTGTAAATAATAATAAATAAATAATATATAAATAATTATAATCTTATAAATACAATAAATGCAGGGATGTGGGAATATGCGTAACAATATTGTACAATAAATATAGCAAATGCAGGGATGTGGGAAAAGACCTTCCTGAAAACAGGATTAAAAAAATTTTTAAACAGAAAGCAAATATTCAAATGAGGAAACGAACCCAAAAAATGTTAAATAATGTGTTAACCTGACAGAACAATCCAGTGACTCTTTGAACTGCCGTGCTTAAAGGTGGGATTTAGGCACATTTAATAATCCCGGATCAATTCCTATTTGAGTAAAGCCACTAAACTGATTTTTCAAGTACAAGGTATTAAATACTGAATCCAACACTCAACTAAACACCTTTTCAAGTTGTTTACCCAGAAATCCACACTACGGATTTTTACAGCCAGAAAAGCCCCCAAACAGAATAAATCCATGGGAGGAAGAGGCAAAACGAAAGTAAACCCACCTTTGTTACACCAGAGCATGGCAAAAGCCAGCAGCTGCTCTTCCCAAACACATGTGTTTCCATTAACTAAGGAATTAACCTCGGGATATGTGTGGACACTCCAATAATCTGCCCCCAAAATACTATTAAATAGCACAAAATAGTGTTAAATAGTATGAAATAGCTATGAATAGGCTGTTTATGCATTTTAGAAAAATCTAATTACTTTAAATTTAATTATATCTTATATTTTCTATTTATTATTTAGGGATGGAGAAAGCGGACCATTGAGGGAGGGAGAAAACAATGAAAACACCTTCCCTGGATATGCAGGAGGTTCCAAACCAAGGCAGAGCAGGAAATACTAATTTGGGACACGAGACTGGAGTTAATTGACACCTTCGGAAGCCACTCGCAGCTTTTCGCGGTGCTTAATCTGCTGACACACGAAACCCGCAGTAATTTTCCCTGTTTCAAACTGTCGCGAAGGACAGTTACCCGCAGCGGCTGGAGAACTCCGAACCCCAGCCCTGGCTGGCCAGAGCACCGTGTCTGGCAGAGGAAAGGGAACTAAAACTGGGGCAGGCTGCGAGGCAGCAAAAAAATAGGCATTAAAAGGCATTTAAGGCCCTCAAGAGGATCAATTCCGTGTGAGCAGCCTCTCCTTAGGTAAGGCTCCGTTAGCACAGACGGAAACCTCCATCCATTAATAACCTGGTGCGCGTTTCGAAAAGCTGAAACTTGAAATTCCAAGGCCAATCCTGCCCCGTTAACAGTGTGGGGCCGGCCCCGGTGTCCCGGGATACCCGGGCTCCTGGGCCCTTAGGCACCTGAATCCTTGGGCTCCCGGCCACCCGAGCCTCCGGATCCCCGAACGCCCGTGTCCCTGCGCCTCCCGGTGCCGCAGCCCCCTCAGCACTCCCGGTGCGGATGCTGCGGGGGCCTGCGGAGGGCCGGGGGCTCACCCCCCCCTCCCGCCGTGAGCGAGCCGCTCTCCCGCCCCCGTCCCGGGCCGCACCTGTTCCGTCCCGCTCCCCGGCCCGGTGCCGGTGCCTTTCCCGGCCCTCACGTGTCCCGGGCGCCGCGGCCCCGCCGCGCTCGCTGCGGCAGCGGCCGGATGACAGCGCCTCCCGCGACACTGCCGCAAAGCCGCGGCCGGCGCACTTGACGGCAGGCGCCGCCGCGGAAACTGCCGGGCTCCGCTGAGGGCGCGCAGGGAACTGGTGGTTAGTTGCTTAATTAATTAATTAGTGATTACTGTAAGGCTTTAAAATTACGACAGGCGGGGGCAGAGTATTTGGGATATTCCCGGTTTTGAGAAGGGAAAGCGCAAATATGAGACATCTCTAAGTGACATGTATTATGTTGTGTTACAGCAAATATGAGGCATCTCTAAGTGACATGTATTATGTTGTGTTACAGCAAATATGAGGCATCTCTAAGTGACATGTATTATGTTGTGTTACAGCAAATATGAGGCATCTCTAAGTGACATGTATTATGTTGTGTTACAGAGTACGTTGGGAAGTTGTCAGGAATGACGCTGTAAATGGGGTCACAGAGAGTTCTGGGTTTAATTTCGGTTTTATTTTGTGGTTAATGCAAGCATTTATTTGTCTCTTACTCCCCCCCTTTTTGCTTCAGCGTTTATTTCAGAATTCTTTTCAGTATCGTGACAGCTTGGCTTTACTAAAAAACATAATTTAAGGAAGCTGACAAAAATTGATTTCAGTTCTGCCTGCAAGAGAGAAGCGTCATTCCCATAAGGTCACCAAAAAACGAGTTGATGACGAAACTAGGACTAAATTTTTGATGTTAAAATTTAAAGGCGCTTCTCCCCTCACAGAATTCCCGCGCTTGCCCGTTCCCAAAATGGCGGCCGGGCATCGCGCCCTCAGTCACTGCCCGTTCCCAAAATGGCGGCCGGGCATCGCGCCCTCAGTCACTGCCCGTTCCCAAAATGGCGGCCGGGCATCGCGCCCCTCAGTCGCTGCCCGTTCCCAAAATGGCGGCCGGGCATCGCGCCCTCAGTTGCTGCCCGTTCCCAAAATGGCGGCCGGGCATCGCGCCCTCAGTCGCTGCCCGTTCCCAAAATGGCGGCCCCCGCATCGCGCCCTCAGTCGCTGCCCGTTCCCAAAATGGCGGCCGGGCATCGCTGCGTGCCTCGCTGCCCTGTCCCAAGATG
>VZTE01003441.1:79139-115489 GCA_013397775.1 Eulacestoma nigropectus | reverse complement strand
GCTCCCGCCCCGGCCCGCCCCAAGATGGCGGGCGGCGGCCGGGCGGGAGCGGAGCGGGGCGGCCGCGCCTGCGCCCGTGCCAGCGGTGCATGCCGGGCGTCCTGCCCGCCGTGACGCTGCACATCGCACCCGGCACCGCCACCGGGGCCCGCGGCCATGGCGGGCGTGAAGGTGATCGCCAACGACACCGAGTTCCAGCCCGAGCTGAGCGCCGCCGGCTCCCGCCTGGCCGTGGTGAAGTTCACCATGAGGGGGTGAGTGCGGGCGGGACGCGGCTCCGCGCGCCGGTCCCGCCTCAGGCTCCCGGGAAGGGCTCCGGTGTTGCCGTGTTTTCATTCTGGGTTCCCCGCGCGGTTTGCGGCGTTGAGGACGCTCCGTAACGCGGCAGTGTAGGCACGGCGTCAGCGCCGTGTTCCCGGTTCCTGGGAGAAATTCCCGTTCTTCCCGCCCGACCCGCTGCCCTGCGGACCCGCCAGCCCTCGGGCACTCTGAGGAAGCAGGGGCTGCGCTGGTTTAAAGCTCCATTAAAGAGCAGGAAACTGATGGAAACAAGGTTTTTAGTGGTTTAGACAACACCAAAAACACCTAAGAACTTGGAAAAACATCTTTTGGTCCCATAAAACTTTGCTGGATCCTCGCCCTGTTTGCCCAGGACAAGTGGATAATAACCCCTGTTCCCCTCCTCAGCAGGGAGTTAAAACTGTGGTGAAATCGGGATGAATGTGTCGCCAAAGAAACCTCAACAACTGAATTATTCCCGTTAATCTGTGAAATTAGGGAGAATAGTGATAATCTCGGGGTTTTGGGGCTTCGTAGGGCATCTCATTATTGTCTGGCTGCTGCCTCTTACTTCTGGGGTTTTTTGCCAATTTTCTACTTCGGGTTTTTTTTCCTTCACTTTTCGTTTCTCTTTCCCAGTGAGAATAGCCTTTTACAGGAATTGGTGCAGCTGAGCACTTCCTACACTTTTGCTGGCACGGAATGAGTAAAAAAGACACATTTTCAGCCGAGGCAATGCAGTTAAATCAAAAGAAACCAGCTCTTTCCTCCCAGGGCCAAATAAATATGGGAATAACTGGTCACAGGTGTAAATGAGATTTACTGTGGGAAGAATTGTATGATCCCCGAAGCTTTGATACATTTTGACGATTAAATATTTAAGTTATGTGTAAATACAGTCTTTTCCCAGGAGATAACACGGACTAACGATACGATTTTTTTGTTAATAGTATTTTTTTTGCTGATTTTGCCCTCCTTTGTAACACTTTATTGAGCGGGACTGTGGTAAAAATGCTGCAAGTAAAGACAATAAATTGCAGATTCCTAAATGTCATCCTTCTTGTATCACCAGCTGTCAGCCAGGTAGGGAGGTTATTTTTACACCAGGATATCGGGAAGAGCAGGAATGTCCTAGTTCTCTTTGGGACAGGCATTGAAAATTAAATAAAAATGGAATTAAATGGAAGTGTCATTTTTTCCACAGGTGCGGCCCCTGCTTGAGGATCGCGCCCGCCTTCAACGCCCTGAGTAACAAATACCCGCAGGCAACGTTCCTGGAGGTGGACGTGCACCAGTGCCAGGTGGGTGCTCCAACATCCTCCTGCCGGGGCAGGGGCTGCCCATGGGGGCAGGAGGAGAAGGGTGGGGAGTGGGGAGGTGGAGGGCAAAGCCTTCAGGCAGGACGCTCCAGGGTGCCTGTGGCTCTGGCTGCGCTTGGTGCGTCACAAGAGCCAGAACGCCCAATTCCCCCAAAGCGGGAGAACAAAATCCCTGCTTGGGGAAATATTCCTGCAGTGCCCGCTGTGCTCCCCTTCCTCTGGGCGGTGTAAAAGCACATTCATTAATTAATTACTTCTTAGCCCCTGCTGCCTGTATCGCTGAAATTATACTGTTGGGTGTCGAACACAGCACTAGTGTGAATTAAAAAGAGCCTTTCCAGCCAAATATTGGTGCAATTCCTGAAGAAAAAAGGCAAAAATTAAATGAATGGATTTATTAGTGGGACTAGAGAGCTCTGAGTGGTGCGGGTGAGACTGACCTAGAGCAGTGAATGGAGACTCACTTCTGCTCCCAGGGCACGGCTGCCACCAACAACATCTCGGCAACCCCCACGTTCCTGTTCTTCCGGAACAAAGTGCGGATCGACCAGTACCAGGGAGCAGATGCCGTGGGCTTGGAGGACAAAATCAAACAGCACCTGGAGAACGATCCCGGCAACAGCGAAGACACAGACATCCCGAAAGGATACGTGTGTATCTCTTCAGAGTTTTATTGCAGTGCTTGGGATGTTAAAAACCCCTGGTTTTCAAACGTACTTTAAGTCAAATAGTAGGGTTTTAGGCAAAGCTGCCCAAGAAAGTCACTTCTCTGGGCTTCCTTTTCCAGAAAAAATTAAAATACTGACATGTACACATTTATTAAGAAGGAAAAATCTCCCTAGTCATTAAAATGAATTTAGTGTCCCATGATAAACCTTTTCCTTCTCAGCCATCCCAACCTGTCTTCCCAAACATTTCATAAAGTGAAAAAAGTCTCATTCTTTCTTTTCCTAATGTTTGCCGAAGTGGATGGCCCTAAAGGTGTTCATTTTGTTTCTTTGTGCGTATGAAAGAATGAAAACTAAAAAGGATGGCACAGGAATACTTGGGAAAGGTGACGTGCCTGCCCTGAGTAGCACACAGCAATTACTTCCCGCTGACTGTGACTCGACTTAATGATAATTAATCAATAATTCCCTCTTTTAAATGCCTTGGAGAGCTGGCGAAGTACGACTGATACGCCTGTTCAGTGTTGGTACCAGCTGAGGGGATGTGTGTGTGTGTGTGTGTGTGCCTGCCCCTGCGGGATGTGCAGGGGGAGAGCCACTCCCATGGAAGCTCCCCCATCCCCGTGGTTCTCCCATGGAAGCTCCCCCATCCCCATGGATCTCCCATGGAAGCTCCCCCATCCCCATGGATCTCCCATGGAAGCTCCCCCATCCCCGTGGTTCTCCATGGAAGCTCCCCCATCCCCGTGGAAGCTCCCCCATGCCCGTGGTTCCAGCTGGGAGCAGCTGTGCCTCTGTTCCCAGATGGATCTGCTGCCGTTCATCAACAAGGCCGGCTGCGAGTGCCTGAACGAGAGCGACGAGCACGGCTTCGAGAACTGTTTACGCAAAGATTCCTCCTACCTGGAGTCCGACTGCGACGAGCAGGTGCGGCCCAGGCGTTCCAAGGGACTGCTTGGATTCACGGGGATATTTTACTGCAGGAGCTCCGGGACAGGCTGGCAGGGTGTGGGAAGAACCGGGGCACAAAGCTTGTTGTAGTGGTACCACTTTACCCCAAGAATTCCCAATCTGCTGGGATATAAAGGGCCAGAACGTGTGGAATAGTGGGAAGCGACCACATCATTATATTCCAGAGCTCCCTTATCCCTGTTTCTTGTGCTGAGTTGGTTTTAAATGAAGAAACCAGTGTTCAATTGTGGGTTTTTTTTCCTCCACAGCTGCTTATCACTGTAGCTTTTAGTCAGCCTGTCAAGCTTTACTCTATGAAACTTCAGGGGCCAGACAATGGTGAGTGAAGTGTCTGCTGCAAATAGAATTATTTATTATAGATTGATATGCAAATATTATCGTCTGATACACAAATAGAAGTATTTACTGTAGTTTGATACACAAATAGAAGTCTTTATTGTAGTTTGATACACAAATATAACTGTTTATACTTTGATACCCTGCAAAGAGACACTTGGATTTAATTCCAGGCTTAAGGTGAGAGCCACTGAAAGATTCACCTTATTTTTTTATAGTAACTCAGCTTACATTGTTCACATCCAATTTCATAACGGCACGGAATTCTGAAATTCCCTGTGGAATGTAACGCACATACGGAATCACAGCCCTCTCTTTTATCCCAGGGCAAGGGCCAAAATACATCAAGATCTTCATCAACCTGCCGCGCTCGATGGATTTTGAGGAGGCGGAACGAAGCGAACCCACCCAGGCCCTGGAGCTGGGCCCGGATGACATTAAGGAAGATGGGATCATCCAGCTCCGCTACGTGAAATTCCAGAATGTCAACAGTGTCACTGTAAGTCCCTTTTCCCTGAGGGCACACGGGGAGCTGCGCAGACAGCCAGAGCATTCTGCAGCCTGCGCTGGGGCCTGCCCAGCGCTTGTCTCGGGGCTTCAGCGAACGTCCATCCACTGATGTTAATTGAATTTCCAGTCAGATGCCAGTGAAGCTGTGACTTCTCCGCTCCTGGGTTTGCCGGCTGAATGTGGGAAGGGGAAGCTGGGAAAGTCCCAGCTGGGGGGGCGGTTTACCAAACTGCCAGGAAAACAACAGTGCTCTCTATATAATTATTTAAATGAGGAGGACAGAGACCTCTACAATTGGAAAAAAGCTTTAATTTGGTCAGTTCAAACACCTTGAGCAGCCGATGCTTTAGGTATTAATTCGGGGATGAAAGTGTCACTCCTTTTTTTGGCTTGTTTGCCTCTTCAGTTGTTTGTCCAGTCCAATCATGGTGATGAAGAGACGACAAGGATCACATATTTCACGTTTATTGGCACTCCAGTGCAGGCCACCAACATGAACGACTTCAAACGAGTGAGTCCCCTCCCGAGTCCCTTCCTGACCCCCGTGGGGTGCAGCTTGAGCCTGCTCCGGAATGAGCTGAGGGAGCACACACTTGGTGGTGCCACAATTCCAGACTCAGGGTACCTGGGGCAGCCAAGGGAAAACGTGTAGCTTTGTCCTGGATTTTTTCGAGCTTTCTACAAGGTTTTGATCATCAGCTTTGTGAAAATAAGTGGTAAGAACTGAAACCATGAGGGGCTGGCAAGTTATAAACACCAAAGGCAACGGTTTTTTAATAGCTGTGAGGTTTCTATCTTGATTTTGGGACTCCCCTGTTTGGAAGCTTTATTTTTAAAAGTCTTATTTTAAAATAAACTGCTTCAATAATGAGTTTATGGTACAAATACCCTCTAATTGCAGAAGGTTAAAAGCACTAACACCAATGTGGTGCCTACTTAGTTTTTAGCAGCAAAACTTGATCTTAACTAAACTTAAAACTTAATTTCTCTGCTGGTAATAAGTTAATAAATGAGTTTAACAGCTTTTGCTGCCTTTCATTGCCACTCAAAGTCATTAAAAATTGTTCCACTGTTCTAAAATTAATACAGATTTTAGACCTCCCTCGTTCCCCCCAGACTAGAAATATGGGAAATGATTTTTGATCTGCTTTCTTTGGGTTTCTGTGGCTCTTTAAGTTGCATGGAGAAGGTGTCGGGACACAGCACCCCTGGAATGGTGCTGGGAAGGGCGGGGTGGGAAGGAGCTGCTCAGAAATGCAGGAGCAGGGGTGGATTGGGAGCTGGTGACCCTGCCTCAATCACACCCTCATGGACACTCTGTGTAATTATAATATTCCTGATTTCCTTCCTGGACACGGAGTTTGAGGAGAAGGGAAGTCTTTGGATTGATGGAGAGAGGGACACCAGGCAAAAAACTGCTGCTTCTGTCCTCGGAGAGCAGTGGGAAGAGCCACGGATCAGCATTGACTGGCTGGGGATACTTGTGTCCCCTCTGGAATAAATCCCTGCTTCCCCCCTGACCTGCTTGTTTGCAGTGCAGTTTGGACACGTTTTGCTGCTGCTTTGGTTCTTGTAACGCTCCTTTTGTTTGTTTTCCAGCTTAACTCCCCATTCCTAAGAACTAAAAAGGCAGAAGAAATTAAAAGTAATAACGGCATTGGTGTGGCCTCGCTCTCCCCCCTCCCTCCCTCTGCTCAGCTCCCACCCTTCCCAAATCCCGGAGCATCTTCACTTCCTGACTCACCAGCTGGGCTTTCCCCTCCTCTCCCTGCCCCAGATCTTGCCTTTGACACTTCTCTTTCCCAAATGCTGTCCCATTTTTATCCTGAACTTGCCATTTCAAGGCCACACCAAGCGGTCCTTTAGCAATCCAGCCTGGATTGAACCCTGTGGAGCTCTGGACAAGCTCCACCAAGGCTTTGTTTTAATATCCCAATGGAAAGGGAGGAACGTGGATCAACTTGGGGGGGTAATAAAGAGTTTCCTGTGGGAAGGTGGGATGGGATGGGATGGGATGGGCAGAAAATGGGCGGGGTTGAGCTGAGATGCTGAAATATCCATATCCATATCCATGTGCTGGGTTTTCCAGATAATACACATGGGCCACTTGTCCCTCTCTGCCTCCGACTGGTATAGAATATTTTTGTTGATATTCCATACTTGCTAACACCTAATCCTTAATCCTTTAACTCTGGTTTTCCTTTTTTCCCTCACTCCTTTGCCTAATCTGTGTGTGAACACAGTTTGGAATCACGCCAGGAATAAACCGATTTGCAGGAATGCCAACTTTAACTCGGGCCACGGGCTTTAAAAATGCTTTTCCTAGCAGCTCTTAATCATTGTGGGACAGAGAACTCAGCTGGACAGTGAGAATTCCTCCCTCCTGCAGCCTGACAGGGAATGGACACGGGGAAGGAGCAGGAAAAATGCTTCCAGCAGGTCCATGAGGTTCAGGGCTGGGAGGGCTTGGGGTTTTGGTTTTTAACAGCTGGAAATCCCTGGATTTCTGGATGATTTCCTAGGTTTGAGCTGCACGATGAGGTCACTGTTCTGAGGGACGCCTGTGGCGAAGATGCCAAGGGGAAGGAACAGCCTCACGTGGAGCATCCAGGGGGTTCTTCCCACTCGAGTTTCTGCTGCGTGTGTTGAGTTTGTGGTGTGTTTAACCTGGGTTGGGGTGTTCTGCAGCTCCAGCTCTCACTCCTGCCCCCGGCCGAGGCCTTGCTGTGCCCCTGCACTAAGCTCAGCATCTGTGTGTGGCTTTCCAGCCCTTAACCCCGCAGGGATCCCCAGATTCCCGGCCCTCCGCAGCTCCCGGAGCGCACGGCCTGGACGCCAGCCCTGGGCATTGCACCTAAATCTGCCTGAACCGAGAGGGTCCTGCCCGGGCTTTAAACTTTATTCCTGCTTTCTTCCCTCTTCCAGGTAGTTGGCAAAAAAGGAGAGAGCCACTAGGAAGCAAAGCCACTGGAAGGCCTTATCCCAGCCCAAGATTCCCACTTTCCTCTCCAACTCCTGGATAATTGCTTGACCATAACCAGAGACTGTCAGGTTGATTTACTGCCATTTCCAATAAATCATTGCTTTCAGCTGGAGTGTGTTCCTGGTGTAATCCTCCTCCTCCTCCATGGATTTGTAAATAAAATTCCTGACTTTTGCCAAGTTGAATTTTGTTATTCCAAGAATTGTGGCTGTTTTGTTCCATTGAAACTTCCCAACTCCGCGGAGAGTTTCGGATGGCAAATACAAGTAAAACTGGAGTTTCTTTGGATTGTTATTCCCACAAAATAGAGATAATTCTTGGACAGGAGTAAGTTCCCATGTTTAATTCCCCTTTCCCTTCAAAATCAGAGCAGAGGATGCAGATTTTAAATCATCTTTCCGTGAACTTCCACCAAATTCCTGACTGTTCCAAAAGTTTTTAGTATTAGAAATCCCTGACCTCGTTTCTCAGGCAAGCTGGGATTTAGATGTTTTTCCTTCCTTCTTTTATTGGATGTTTTTCCTCTCTCTGATTTCAGTAAGGGAATATTTACTGCAGATGTTAGTTTTCCATCTTAATTGGAATTTTTTGTACTGCTTAGGGCACATTTCCAAGAAAATTTACCAAATGAATGTTGGTAAATCAGGCATTGATCAGCACCATGTCCACAGGATTCTGTAAATTCCCAGGAAAACTGGCTAAGTGTTTAATTGCCATAATTAATCTCTTTGTAAAGTTAAATTTACTGCATTTTTAATTACATAAATCCCATTAAAACTTAAATCCTGGCCTAATTGCTGTTCCTTGGACACAGTGGGGTTTTTCTTTTCTGCCTTGGCACATTTGGATGTTCATCCCAAGTGAATTTCCTGCTGAAATAGAAATTTTTTTCCAAGCAAAAGTGGGAATTGTCTAAAAAACCTTGTTTTCTGGGAGGCAGTGGGTTTGTTTTCACCCTCACTGCATAATCCAGGGTGCTCCCGGAGCTGTGTTAGTCCACGGCGTGTGGTGACAGTGTCATTCCGCTCCTAATTCCTCACTCCTTTGTTTGGAGGGATGCGAGACATGGGATTATATAGAGAAATAAATAATTTTTAATACGAAAACTTCCTGATTCTGGTTTTGTGCACTCGTCCCCTCTAGGACTCGCGGTGAAGTGCCTTGTTAAAGGATTTCCCCCGTTCCTACCCGAGTTATTTGGTGAGTTTGATTCTCCTGTTACAGAAGACGAGTTAAATGTGTAATATTTTTATTTCGGGTTGCCCACCTGGCCCTGGGCACGTGGATTTCATCGCTGGTTGTCTCCTCGCTGTCCTCCTGCCTCTGGTCACCTGCTGATCCTCAGACGGGGATCTGGGGGTTGATTTGGGGTTTTTTAAGTTTATTTATTTAGTTTGTTTATTTCGGGGTGTTTTTGCAGCAGGGCTGCAGGGAGGTGTCGGGCCGGGCGCTCTTTAGGGTCCCTCCCGCCCGGCCGAGCTGGGGCGGGACGCGGGCCCTGCCCGCCGGAGCTCCCGCGCGGTGCCGCGGGGCCCCACGAGGCGGCGCTGCGGGCCCGGCCGAGCCGCGCGGGGCGGCGGTGCCGGGAGCGAGCCGGGAACGAACCGGGAATGAACAGGGAACGAACCTGGAGCGGCCCCGGGAATGAACAGGGAACGAACCTGCAGCGGCCCCGGGATGCGCTCCGGGGTGCGGGGACGCGCGTGTCACCCCCGCGGGGCTCCCGCAGCCTCCACACGATCCCAAACCCCGGCTCTGGGGCGCTCCCGGCTGCACCTGGAGCCGGGAAGGGCGGCTGCCGCCCCCTGTGCCTCGCTCTTCCCTGCGGGAAAACGGGAAACACGCCTCGGTCACTCAGAAACTCAGCTAAAAGCAGGTGAACCCGGCCATGGGCACCTGGCGCACATCCCAAAGAAATGTGGGGGTTCCTGATTTTTTTTTCCCATATATAATTCAGCTGAAACCTGAGTTTTAATTTAATTAAAGTGAATCCTTCCCGTGGTATCCGCTTGTCCACCTTATGGAATTTATCCCGAAATTCTTCAGGTGCCTCCTGCACGTGTTGGCAGCTTGGACGCGAATGCAGGTGGGAATCAGGAGCTCTGTTATCCCCCATTAATAAGACCTGTTCATTGATTAATTAGGGCATGATTAACTTAAGGCCATTATTGGGAGCTCTGTGCGAGTGCCTATATATTCAGGGAATATATTTTGGGAAGGGTGAGCCTGTACACGAGTGGCTCCACCAAAATTCCCTCAACCAAGAAATGAGGTTATCGGAGATGAAATGAGCCCGAGTCAGCCCCCCATGACCGAGGGTTTCAAGCGTCACGTCCCCGGGTTGGCCGCCGCTGGTGCTGGGGATCTGCAGCTGGATGGGAGCAAAAGCGGCCCTTGGGAGAGCGGCAGGAACTGCCTCCCGTCCCCAGGATCATCCCATGAATCACATCTGTCTCCGGGACTGCCCCAGTCTAACTCCAAGTGGTGTTTTCCCCTTGGAATGTCCCATGGGGAAAAGCTGCGCATTGAAAAATCCGATCGGAAATGAAAGAGCAGGAGGTTGTGGAGCGTCCCAGACACCAAAAACCACCTTCCACGGAGCTCCTGAGCACCCGGCCAGGCCAGATTTGAGCTCCTGCCATATGTTCCCCCTAATCTGAGTTATTCCCTGAATTCCAAAGGCTTGACAGCACACACAGAGCTTCCGGAGCATTTAACACACTTTTCCTTAAATTTTTCCATGAGAGAATTCTGAAAGGATTCTCAAGCAAAAGGGAAAAATACCTTTCCACCTAATTTGGGGATTGCATTTTCCCCTATGTAAAATAACATTGAATGGCCAAACCACCTCATTCCCTCGTTGATGTTTTTAAACTGAAATACCCAGGGGCTCCCGTGACACGAATAGTTTTAGTATTTGGATTTTTCGGAAGGCTTTTGTTTTCCAGATTTCCCCCCCCCGATGGCCTGGACTTCCCGAATTCCCGAGCAAGCGGGAGCCGTGGTGGCTGAGCTCTGGAAGGCAGCGGTGTGTCCCTAACACCGTGTCCTTAACTCTGGGGGAAAGGGCCACTTGCAGCTTCCTGCCGAGAAACTGCCAGCAGCATTCGCTCCACGACTTTCCCTCCCTTTCCAACGTGTATTTTGCTCCCCGGGCCCTCTCTGCCGCCCGGAACGCAGCACTCCCTGGGAAAATGCCTCTTTTTCCCCTTAAATGCACCAGCAGGAAATACTCCGTTATTTTTCTCGCTTTTCAAATGTTGCCCTTTCATTCTTCGTGGTTCGTATCTCTGTAAGTCCCCAGCCCTGCACTGGGATGCAGGAATCGAGGGAAGCGCAAGCATGGGAACATTGTGGGATCATGGATCAGACACCAAAAGCCTTTTTTCCTGCAAAAATGACATTTAAATCGCCAAACACGTGCAGAATGAACCCCGCTCTAACCAACAATCCCAGCCCAGCCCTGGGACCGGTGGTCCAGCCCGGCTTTCCACACTTCCCATGCCGGGCTCCGATTCCTTCTGTGCACGGCTGATGATGGGAAGAGCCTGGGGAAGTCCTGGAGCTGCTCCTTGAGCCAGGAAAGGTCAGGGAACCAAAGTGTCAGAGTGCCAGGGATGGATAAAATGCCCCAAAGTCTCCATCCCGGGGCTGAAATTGTTGGTAGTTTTTAATTTTTAATTTTTTATTTTTATTAGTATCAAGATTAGCTCGCTGAGGAACTCATCAGGGAAAGGGAAAGGGAAAGGGAAAGGGAAAGGGAAAGGGAAAGGAAGTTTGAGGTGGTTTCTCTGTTTACCACATTTTAATGTCGATGGAAAATAAGGGATAAAATTTGGTGAAATTCCCCCATTTCTGACCATTGGAATTTAAAGCTTTTACACTTCTCAAGCAGCTCCAAGGGGAGCAAAGATGTTTTTCCTCCTCAGTTGTGCTCAGAGCATGGAATGACTCCACTTGCACAGCTCCGTGTTTCATGGAAAACAATGGGCTCTCCCAGGTCCATTTTCCTGGGCAAAATGGCTTTTTAGAGGAATTCATGCGGCATTGTTTCCCGATTCCAGGGAAATCTGAATTACCCAGATATAAACGCTCTAGACTGCATTTCTTCCACACCCCCAGGTAACTGTGAGCTGATTCCTCAGCCCCACCTCAGCTTCCACATCAATTATCCCGCAATATTTTCTTTTCGATAAAATCTTCCCTTCAGAGGACGATTTGTAGCTATTGAGGCATGAATTTAGTCCCGTTTTTCTATAGGAATTAGTATTATTTCTGGGAAGGCTGGGAAGCAGAGAGAAGGGATGGCAGCTTTTAATTTGGAGTATTTTAGGCTCGGCTTAGGTGCTGCTGGCTGGCGTTCCTGAGGGTTCCTCCCGCTGGGATGCCGGGGATCGGCGCCGGAGCAGGACGGGGTGACAGCCCCTCCCGGGAGAGCTGCCCGCAGCAGCCGGGGCCGGGCCCGGGCTGTCAGCTGCAGCTCCGGGAAGCGGGGCTGGGGCTGGAATTTTCCTGCAGTAATTAGTCTCTCTGTGAGTTTTTAGGCTCCGTGTCATGTTGTGAAGGCAACATGTTCGACAGCGGTACCTGCCGGGGGAGGATCCGCGGCAGCCGCGTTTCTCACGCCAGACAGCGGCAAAATGGGATGTGAGACTTGGGAACGGCGGGGGGCACGGTGCCTTTCAGCGACGAGGAGCATCCCGGCCAGTTGGCAAACGTCAGGCTGGGCCTCCTGCCTCTCCCTCGGCTCCTCGGGCCTTGCGAGCGCGGGCAGCTGACGTTTCCCTGCTGGAATCACCCGTGGCACCTGAAAACCGGGCGCCGGAGCACCGGGCACGGTGAAAGTGCTGCACAGCCTCCGAGGGATCTCATCCCGTGCTCAGGGATGGGAACGGACCCTCGACTTCGGCGCGTTAATGTCAGCTGGAGTATTCCATTGCTCTTAATGCTGTGAGGGGTCATTCCACAGGTTTGGGAATTGTTTTAATATTGAGGGAATATTCTCAAAATGGGTGATTTGCAGCTGGCTGTGGAGCTGGGAAGGGACAGGGCAGCCCCCTCTGGAGCTGCTGGTGCTGCAGAGCCCTGGGATCTGGTGCTGGATGGGCTCAGTGGGGGACACCAGCCCCGGGCTCCAGAGGGATCAGGTGGAGACCACGCTCCGGAGCGATTCCCACTGGCTGGAAGGACGGGGGTCTCTTTCCCACAGCACGCTCGGAAATCATCTTGGAGCGTCTCATCCATCACCCCCAAATTGCTGAGCAGCCTCCAGGCCAGCGGGAGCAGGGAGAGCATCTGTTCGTGCCGCCGGAGCCGCGGCGATGGAGCGCCAGGGGCGGCGCTCCCGCCCCGCTCCCCGCTGCCGGGAGCCAAGGTGGGGCTCGGATGGGGATGGAACCCCGGGAATGCAGCGCCCCAAGGAGCTGCCCCCAGTCAGTGACTGGTGGGGCCGGGGAGAAGGGCAGCGCTTTGCCAGGTGCAATTCCAGCCTGAAATGGGAAAAATGGGAATTCCCACACAGGACAGGACCCCCTCCCTTGGCACCCCTGCCCACGGCAAAGAGGGAACGAGGGCATTGCTTCCCAAGGGGAAGCATCCTGAAATACGGTGAAACACTGCTTTTGTGAAGGATGTGGGATTCCATAATTGGGGATGCTTCAGGGAAGTGAAACCCCCAAATGTGTTAGGGCTTGCAGGACACTGTTATTTTTAAATCCCCACATTTGTAGGAATTGTAACCAAACACCTTTTCCAACAGGAATAAAAGCACAGGCTGAGGTATTTTATGGGTGGCAGCTGTGGCCAGAGCCGTTCCATAAAAATCCGTGCGTGGGGCTATTAATCCAGGCAGGAACTCTGCTGGCTCTGTGCAGGGTGTCTGGAGCAGAGCCTTCCCCACGGCTCAGGCTGGGATATGCGGGGAGATGTTTTCCCAGCGTGTCCGTGCAGGAACCAGTGGAGCTCCCTGGAGCCCTGAGGGTACCGGGCACCCCCGAGGAGAGGCGGGGTCTGTGTCCTCGCAGCGCTGGCCGTGCCTCAGTTTACCCCTGGGGTGACCTCCGCGTGCCCTCTCCCCTCGGAGCACCCTGTGTCGGTGCCAGGTGGGGGCTGGCGCTCCCGCCGCGGGAAATGCCAGCCTGCCCGCGCTTCCCATCACTAGGCAACGGCTCCATCCCGGTTTCTGTGCTCCCAGTTGGCACCTCCCACCATGTTCTTGCTGTGCAGGGGATGCAGAAGCCCAATTTCTATCTTTGGGTGCCAGTGCACGTCGGAGGCACCGGCGCGAGCACGGGGAGATCGCTGGCACGCAGCGGGCGGGTGACACGGGGACCCCGCGCGCCTGGAGCTCCTCGGCGCGGGGCCGGGGGCTGCCGAGCCCGGGCCAAAAAAGTTGGGAGGGTTTTTTTTTGTCACATCCCAACTCGGAGCCGCTCAAAGAAACAAACGCTTTTAATGGAGCATATGCAGGCGCCGGAGAAGGAGAAGCTTCACAATGCATCTGCTGCGGGACCAGAAGGCTCCGCCGAGGTGTGAAGTGGGAGGAGAAAAATTCCGAGTGGATGATGCCAGAGAAGATTGCAGAAATATTAAGCAGAAGGAATGTAAACACGTGGAGCTGGGGAGGGCTGGCGCAAAGAGCCATCGGGGTCAGGCCCGTGGGGATGGCCCCAGGCCCCACCCAGGACTGGCCGTGGACACCTTTGCAGGGTGCTCCCCACCCCGGGAGCCTTTCCCCGCTCCTGGGCTCCCACTTGGTGTTTGAGCTGTGTTCACCGTGTCCCAGGCCAGGCTGGACGGGGCTTGGAACCGCCTGGGCTAGTGGAAGGTGTTCCTGGATCCTAAAAATCCCGTCTAAACCAACCATTCCATGATTCTCCAAAGCACCATCAGAGCTCCTGCGCTCAGCTCCACCATCCCCAGGCCCGGGGGCCTCGCAGATTGATTTCCATTTTCCACAGGGAGCAACAGCTTCACCAGAATATCGATTTCCACGCAACGTGTTCCACTGCAAACATAAACACCGGGAACACCTGCCTCCGCTGCTGATAACAGGGAGGGCTCCTTATCAGCGCGGATATCACCTCATTACCCCTGTTCCGCATTCAGGAGCGTGCAGGGCTTATCTCTTCCAGCCAGTGGCCAAATTCTGCTCTCCCTCAGCTCTCGGCACCGCGGAGAACCCAGCGAGGCTGCGCACTCGGAGCTGGAAGCAGGATCTGGAGCTCTTATTCCTTAACTCTTCTGATTAAAGGGATATTTCCCGGTTTCAGAGCTGCCCTTGTGCCCCCCTCTGGCACGTGCAAGGGGCTGTTCCCCCAGTACCACCAGCAGCTCCAGCACAAGGCAGGATTGGGATGTCCCGGGAAGGGTCTCTGCCCCTCCTGAGGTGCTTTTTGGGAACTCCAGCACAGGGTGTCCCCCTGAGCACAGGCTCCAGTCCGTGCTGGGAAAGGCCAGCAGGATTTCTGGGGCTGAACCAGGGAGGCTCAAACCCCACCTGACGAGAGTTCCTAAAGAAACCCAAAGGGTGGGATTAAAACTCCCAAAGTGGAGTTTTGCCCGGATAAACAGCAGTGTCCTGTCTGGCTGCTGTCCCATAAGTGACCCTCACTGTCAGTCATGACCGACTCCCATCTCCTGTTTCCCATCCCTTTTCCTGACACCCCTCAGCCAAATGCCCGCTTTCCCCCGTGCCTGGGAATGCCCACGTCCCCCGTGCCTGGGAATGCCCGCTTCCCCCATGCCTGGGAATGCCCGCTTTTCCCTGCGCCAGGGAAAGGTGACTCCGTCCCGCCCGGCGTCCCCAGGGAGGCCGAGCCGAGGGGCCGTGGCTGCCAGGGCAGCTTTGCCCGAGGTTCTGGCCACGGAAGAGCCAGCAGCATCTGCCGAGGTGGCCGGGGGACAGTTTAATGTATTCCTCTGACCTTTCCAAGCGCTTTTCCAGCTGCAGCTGCCTGGTGGCCCACGAGGGACGTGTGTGCTCTGCTTGGGAGAGGGAGCTCCCGTCTCCCTGACCAGGGAGGGAAAGAAAGGAGCAGCTTCCCAAATGCTCCAAACCACCTGGCAGGTGCTGCCTGGCCTTCAGTGGCCATGGCTGCCTACAGGAATGGCATGGAATGGCATGGAATGGCATGGAATGGAATGCTTTCCATTGTGACCACCCAGCCCACTGCCTGTGGATGAAAGGTGGCTGGTGACTGGGATGCAGCCGGAAAGATATAATCCCTGCACATTCCAAGGTCACATTGTGCAGACTTGGACTGGCTTCCCAGGGCTTCGGGTAAGGAAAGCTAAAATAACCCATAGGCAGGATCCCAATGGAATCTATTTCCCATGGAAATTGATCCTACAGCCCGTGGCTGTGGCTCCCGGCTCCCTTCCCAAGGGCTGGGACGGCTGCTCCCACTGGCACATCCAGGGATCCCGCCTGTGGGTGTCACCCCGTGTGTGCACGGCAGCCTCGCTCCCCCCGAAGCCGCAGCACGTACGCAGAATTCCAGAGGAATAATGAGGGAAAGATGTTTGCCCCAGTAAATGAGCCTCATTAGGAATGTGATCGGAGCAATCAGGACCGAGAGGTTCCCAAATTCCTTTAATATCCATCGTGGGCAGCTCCTGAAGAGTCATTGCAGCACCTGCACGCGGCGCTGGCTGCGCCAGGCCCTGCTTGCACCACGCCCTCCCCGAGCCCCGAGAACCGCGGCCGTCACTCCGGAGGAGCCAATGGTTTTGTGGGAAGCAGGTAATGACTATTCCCATCCCAGCAGCTTCCTAATGCAAGCTCATCCCAAGAAATATGACACATCCGCCTCCTTTGGAGGCAGCTCATTAAAGGCGGAGGGTTTGCACTCCCACTGCTCCAGGAAGATGCTGCATTTTTCATATTTGATTCCTAAACCAATTAGTTTTCCATCCTCTAAATGCCTCCTTTATCCTCCGCACATTATCCGGCAGCGCTGTCGCTGCTTTAATGGGAGTCATTATTTGAGCTGGAGAGTTGGGGCTGGGGAGTCACGTGGGTTCCGGTGTGTAAAGTACACATGGAGGTGTCATTTCCAGAGGGGGCCCAGCCCTGGATCCCGTGGGATCAGCTCCGGGGTGCCCAGAGCAGCTGCGGCTGCCCCTGGATCCCTGGCAGTGCCCAGGGCCAGGCTGGACGGGGCTTGGAGCAGCCTGGGACGGTGGAAGGTGTCCCTGCCATGGCAGGGGTGGCACTGGATGATCCTTAAGATCCCTTCCCCCCCAAACCATTCTGGCATTCCATGATCCCGTGAAAGCAGAGCCTTACCTGATTCCTTGTGAGCAGCGGACTCGAATTCCGTTCATCTGCAGGCCAGCTGGAGGAGAAGCCGGGCCTGAGCCTCGGGATCACTGCCATGCAGACAGGAGCCAGATTGCCCTTCCCTCGCTGCCCTCGGGAACGCTGTCCAGAATGTCATTAATAAAGCGAGCAGCAGTAGGTGGCTGAGGAGGGAGACATTGATTCCTGAAAGCAGCGCACACATGGCACCACGTCCATCGGCCAGGAGTTGGGAAATCATTCCCTCGGAATTGTTTCTGCGGCCGCGGCTCCGTTCGGCTTTAGCTGACCTGAGCAGATCCCTGCTGAAAACCAAACTCCACTCAGACTGATGCTTCCCTGACCTATATCCACCGCTTCCCGGTGGAAAAATATATATCTAACAATGTTATAATAAATATAATTTCATAATACATCAGATTTTAATCTATATAACTTTATAATATTTGTAACATTATCTGTAACTATATAGAGACACCTTATTATCTCCAAATACACCATAATTTCATGAATTCCAAACGATTCGATTTGGGCTGCTGCTCACCCAGAGTCCTCCATTTGGAACAAGCCCAGGCATTGAAAACCCTTTGGAAAATCTTCCCAGGCACAGGAGGCTGTTGGCTGGGGCAGTGTATCCGGGGGAGCTCGTGCCATACCTGGTAAATCCGTATTTTAAAGGGCCACTGATTTTCTGGGGGGCTCAAAAGCTCCCAGACGCCTCCCGCCCTTTCCAAAATGGGCTCCTGGGAGAGTGCTATCCATGGAAAAGCCTCTGGGAAAGCTGGCTTTAGGTGGACATGTGAAAATACCTTTCTTTTCTACTGTTTCCCTCGTGGACACAAACAGACAAACCCGGAAATGGGAGCAGACAGGGGACAGTGCGCTGGGATATCCCGGGAGTCAATCTGATGATTCCCTGGAAGGTGAGGATAAGCGTCCCAGACCTGGGAACGAGGTGTAAGTAAAACACAGGTTATTAAAGCCCTGTGATGGGGTGGCAGAGAGCTTAGAGGCGCTGGAACTGAACGTGCTCCGCCGCTGCTGGCAGGGAAACGCCCTCCCAGCCAGGGAGCGCGGCATTGCCGGGGCAACCCAGGGGCAGAGGCGCTCTGTCCAGGATTGTCCCTCCTGTTTAGTAACTCCCGCACCCCCGAACTCCCCCTCGCGTCAAGAGCATGGAGGCTTTGTGTCCCCCTCGTGCCACCCGGCGCAGGGAGCCAAACCCGGAATGACTGCGGGAAGCGGGGAGAAGTCCTCTCCAAAACCGGCCACGCCGCTGCTGTGCCAACGAAGGAGCTGGCAGCGGGATTTCTGGGAGAAAGCGCTGTCGTTCCGTACGGAGCAGCACCAAATTCCTACAACCGGTGCGGAGGGAGCCCGCGGAACCGGAGCGCGTGCGCTTCGTTCCTTGGTGTCCAAACAGCTGCTCCCGATCGGCCTCCCTGCAGGTATCGGATCGGGGATTAGTGCTGCTTCGCCTGCCCGTGCAGCACGAGGAGTGCGTGTGTAATTACATTAAGCACGCTTCAGCTCCCCGCGCTCGCTCAGCCCCGCTCGCTGGCAGTGCCTCCGTGCCGCGGATTTGCTCCCTTCCCGCGTTTATCTTCCAGCCCGGTGTTCCTGTTCCAGGCAGGAAGCCGCACACCTGGCAGCACCTTCCAGCTTGCTCACCGGGCGCCCCAATTTGCAGCCTGCTGGTTTCTCTTCCAGAGGAAAACTGCTGCTTTTCCAGCCCATCTGGGACCGTTTCCAGGAGACCCTGGGACGGGGAGGGATCTTTGCGTGATGCTCACTGCACCTCAGGAGTCTCTGGGGGGTGAAAATTGTGGAATTTCTGGTGGAAATCCTGGGAACAGGCATGAAAACTTGGAATGAGAACCTCATGCCCCCAGGGTGAGTCACATCTCGGTCACCCCCAAATCCACAAAGATTTAGCGTGTTCCCAAACTCGCCCCCACACTTCCCACTCCACATTCCTGACTGAGTCTCCTGGATTAAATCAGCTTTATTTCAGAGCTCCGTCCTAGGAAACCCAGGATTTGCCTCCATCAGAGGCCTAATGAAAGAAGAAAACAATCTCAGACCTGGGAAGTTGCTCCAAGGCTGTGTTAAGTTTTTCTAGGGATGATGCCGGATTCTAAGTGCAGTTCTGGTTTGGGAATCCCTGGAGATTGAGAGACCCTTAACCAAAGCAAGTGCAGGCCCTTGCTGCTATCCCACTGACTTGAAGCCAGGGAAAAACCCGGATTTGGGGGTTTATAGCCCCCCCTTGCTGGGGTGTGCCCCCTTCCTGGCACAAAGCCCCCGCTGTCCCCCCGGCCTGGCAGCGGGAAGGAGCTGCGGAGCCGGAGGGCAGCTCCCGGCTGAGCCCAAATGAACGCCGCTTAAGAGACTTAAAGGCCTTGGATCTCCCCTTCGGAGCGGGATTAGAGGGTGTTTGTCCTCCAGATTCACACCAGAAGGAGCGAACTTTAATCTCCTTCAGGGCCTCGTTATCCTCTTTTCTGAGACTCATCCCATTGGATGCGAGGCCTCTCCAGAGGTTCCCAGCGTGGAGAGTCAGGCTGTGCCCTTCATGTGCCCACGGGCAGCAGGTGGGACAGGGAATTGCCCTTGCCTGTGGCTGGGTTATGTGGGGAGGCTGGAAAACCTCTCCATGACCTGGATCTGCTTGATGGGAGCTATTTGGGGCCACACACCAATTAACTCCTGATGATCCACATTCCCCGGGGAAGCTGCGATGTTTTGGAGCAGTTTCTAACACCAGGACACTTGAGCAGCTGCCTGTGAGAAACAGGTGCTTCCTCACCCCCCACGTATGGTATTTTATTAATTTTTCCAGTGATCTGCTACTTCCTATGGATAATGGACAAGGTAGATGATTAATTGCCATTTTTTTGGTTGAGGGAGAACAGAAGAACAGAAGAAAGGGAGGAAGGAAGGGAAGCTATAATGAGACACATTCCCATGTAGTTATGTTTAAAGAATCACAGAGTACGGTTCTTCCATCCTCTGCAAAGCCACAGAACATTTCAAAAGGACATTCAGCTGGGAATATCGCAGTTCATCCCCTCATTCCACCATTCCCCAATGAAAAATTCCAACAGCAATAAAGCAGGGAACTTGCTGTGCCAGTGGCAGCCTTCGAACGGATGGCTTGGCGAGGGAGAGGAGGGAAGGAAGCACTCAAAGCTCTCATCAGATGCTCCGAAAATTATTTCAGCTGCTAAAAATGCTAAACAAATTTGGATTTCAAAGGACATGTTCCAAACCCTTCCCCTTTGATAATTGCTTTTTTAGGTTTTTTTAAGCCATCTGTCATATATTTCATTCCAGTCTCAGAGGGCCGATGTTCCCCTCCCCGGAGCGCCCCGGATGGGGGATGTGGCAGCTCCCCAGTGAGGCTTTGGGACCCCTTCCAGGGCCTAAAGGGGCTCCAGGGGAGCTGGAGAGGGACTTTGGAAAAGGCATGGAATGCCAGGACAAGGGGGAATGGATTCCCACTGATAGAGGGCAGGGCTAGATGGGGTATTGGGAAGCAGCTCCTGGCTGTGAGGGTGGTGAGGCCCTGGCACGGGTTCCCCAGAGCAGCTGCGGCTGCCCCATCCCTGGAATTGTTCCAGGGCACGTTGGAATAACCTGGGCTCGTGGAAGGTGTCCCTACCATGCCAGGGGTGGGACTGGATGATCCCTGAAGGCGCGTCCATCCCGAGCGGCCGCGGCTCCGCGCTCGCCCCGCGCTCCCGGCGCTGCGCCGCTTCCCGCCGCCCCGTGAGGGGAAAGCAGAGGGAACAGCGCCACCTTGTGGGGCGCCTCCCGCGGCAGCGCCGCCGGCCTCACGGGGCGGGAACGGCCGGGGCGGGAAGCGGCCCTGCGGCACCTCCCGCTGTCCCGGGCTGCTCCCAGCCCCGTCCAGCCCGGCCTGGGGCACTGCCAGGGATCCAGGGGCAGCCGCAGCTGCTCCGGGCACCCTGTGCCAGGGCCTGCCCACCCTCACGGGGAGCAATTCCTTGCCCAAATCCCAGCTACAAGTCCCCAGTTGAAGGCCACCAGCTCAGCCGTCCCTCACGGCTCGGCGCCGCTGCGGCAGGTTGTGTTTCATTCCCGGAACAACGTGGTCGGGAGGTCTGAGATGTGCAAAACGCTTTCCATGTGGTGAAATTGTTGGAAAAATATTTGCTCCCAGCTCGGAGTGCAGCGTAAAGCCGAGGGTATTACATGCCGTGCTCAGGAATGAGGAGCAGCCTTCTCCCACTGCTGGGGAAGCGGGACTCTCTCCGCGGAAAACAGGATGTTGTTGCCTGCCGATTTTCTTCTGGGGTTAGGATTTCAAATATCACTCGCAAATAGCGGAGCTCGTGCTGCTCCGTGCCAGACTGATAGCCCACACTGCGATGTGTAATCCTCTGGTGAACATCTTGGAGCGCTTATGTCATGGCTGAGGTACCGGGGAGAAAACAGCGCCTGATTCTGTAGGGTTTGGGAAATGTTAGGATTTCTGCTACTAGCGAGTGTCTGCTAACCCAAACACGCTGTGGGAGCTGCCGAGACGGCCCCGCTCCCGTTGCAGCGGGAGGGTGGATGTGAGCTGGCACTGCCATGGCACAGGGACACCCACATCCCTCGCTGCGCCCGTGAGTGCCTGGGGTGGTCCTTCGGGGTGGTCCTGCTGGCCCTGCTCCCTTGGAATGGCCCCACAGAGGACTCCGGGAGCCCCTCTGGGAGCATCCGGCAGGAGCTGTTTTGGTGCTGTGCTGGGGAAGGATTTATCCCCATTCCAGCCCCAGCTCTTTGTTCCGTGTGCTGAGGTCCTTGGGCTTCATTTTTTTAAGTCAGGCCTCTGAAATCTGATGGTCCTAAGGGTCTCTTTTGACATTATAGCAACATTTTGAATGGATTTGTAGGGAATGCACGAGAGAGAGGGAAAGTCTGGCTACCGTAGCGTGTGCTGGCTGCAGGCAGTGAGGCTCCTGTGGTGGCAGAGCCAGAGGAGCCCCGGCGGGGCTGTCCCTGCCAGTAACCCCCGGGGTGCCAGGGCAGCACCTCCTGCAGCCCTCTGCGAGGCAGGGCTTAGTGGCAGGGCTGGGCACGGCATCCTGCCGGGAGGACACTCACGGTGCCAGCTCCCCCCAGACTGACACACGGAAAGGGAACAGCTTTGGGGGGTCCCAGTGTCACCCCCCAGTGTCACCGGCAGCCAGGGCAGGGCCCCCCGAGCCCCTCAGCCGGGCTGTAGGCTCAGCCTGCTGTTCGGCTCCTTCCCGGAGCTTCCCACGGGCTCTGCCCGTCCCGGGGGGCTCGGTGCCACCTCGGGACTGAGCCCAGCAGCGCGGCAGAAGCCGCGGCGGGAAGGGCTCAGGTGGCACTGCTGAGCCCCAGGGCGAGGATCCATCCCTGCCGGGAGCTGCTGCAGGAAAAGGAACCGGGCCCGTTCCCGGGCCCGTTCCCGGTCCCTGCCCCGGCAGAGGCCGTTCCGGGGTCCGTGCCCGCCCGCGGGGTGCGGGGCTGCTGCCCCGGGCACCCAGCTCAGCCCCAAAGCCCGGCCGCTGCGTCCCCGCGCCCCGCTCCCTCGGGCAGCGCCGAGCCCCGCGTACGAGCCGGGAACAATCGCTCCCGAGCGGGCGGGACGAGGAGCTGGGGCCGCGCCGCGGAGCGCGAACGCCTCGCTGGCTGCCCGGGGCAGCAGCCGGGCTCAGCTGCCGGCAGCCGGGAACGCGCCGAGGGAGCGGCGCGATTGGATTAAAGAAAGGCTATAGGGTGACCAGATGTTCTGGGCACCAAACCAGAACAGCGAGGGGGGGCCGCGGCTCCCCGGCAAAGCGCATTAGGGCCGGCCTGGCGCAGAGCGGGGAGCGCCTGGAGGCTGCAGCCGGCGTCTTCCTGGCCAGGGATGGCTGGATGGATGGAGGGATGGATGGAGGGATGGATGGATGGAGGGAGGGATGGATGGAGGGATGGATGGATGGATGGATGATGGATGGATGGATGGATGGATGGATGATGGATGGATGGATGGAGGGATGGATGGATGGATGGATGGATGGCTGGCTGGATGGATGATGGATGGATGGATGGAGGGATGGATGGATGGATGGATGGATGGCTGGCTGGATGGATGATGGATGGATGGATGGATGGATGGATGGATGGAGGGATGGATGATGGATGGATGGATGGCTGGCTGGATGGATGGATGGATGGAGGGATGGATGGATGACTGTGCAGCCCCAGCTCCCGCTGACCCTGGCACGGAGCTCCCTGGGCAGCCCACGATACCTGAGGCACCTCTCCTGAGGAGGCAGGGCACTCCTGACAGCCTCAAAGCCCGGCGGGATGGCAGCAGGGCTGGCCCATCTGTTATGGATGTGCTGTGTCCCGGCAGCTCACAAGGGGCTTTATCCTGGTCCAGGATCCGTGATTACCCTGGTCTGGGATCTGTGATTACCCTGGTCCGGGATCCGTGATGGCCAGGCACGGAACTGCCTGCAGGAAGGGCAGGAATGGCCGCAGTGGGACAAAGCCCCCCAGTTCCAGTTCCCAGTCCAGCTCAGCCTCTTTGCCTGTCTCTCCTTCCTCCCCTTCCCAAGTCACCTGGAGTTCTGCTGCTTGGCCCCGTCTATTCCCGTTCCCACCCGTCCTTGCCAAAGCAGATGCACGGGCTGGTTTGCAGGAGCGGAGCTTCGCGTGACTCCTGCCATAGCAGCGAGCCCAAGAGCAGGAGAAAATCCCGCTGGGAAATGAGCGGTTCCCCCTGGAGATGAAGATCAGCGGGAAATCAAGGCGAGTCAAAAGTCCTGGAAACTGTTCCCTCCCGCTGGAAGTTTAGGACTGTACAAGAGCCAAGTCCCCAGACATCAAAGTATTTACAAATTAAAATAAAGTCAGCTCTTGTGGTGCTGAAGGAAACGGGATGGGCCGGTGGAGACCCAGTGTGGGGCTCTTCCCAAGGGGAGAATTCATACGGGGAGGAATTTTCCCCTCTGGAGCCGCCGTGTGCAGCCGCCGGGGAATTGGGATGGCGGGTATGGAAATGACCCTTTGAACCCAGATCGGCACTGCCACACCTCCGGGCCGTGTCCGGGGCAGGAGGGGTGGGTGTCCTGGAGGAGCCAGCGTCCTTCCCACGGCGCCAACACATGCCAAGTGACCAGGCTAAAGCAGCCCCCACACTCTGGAGGGTTAAATGGGGTCGGATGAATTCCTCCTTTGTTCTTTATTTTACTGGTATCAAACGAGCGACTTAAAAGTGCAAAGCTTTGGGGCTAAAAATAGCTCAGCTGTTCGAGTGGTGATTTGGTCCTGGGGAAAAAAACCCTCTATTTCAATCAGCTCTTCTAAGGGCCTTTTGCAATGGCAGTTTTTTAAATAAACTCATTTTTTCGGTGGGGAAAATGTTGTTCTTCAAACTTTCCACTCCTTCCCTGCTTGTGCTTCAACCCGAGCACAAGTGGTGGCTCCAGAGGATGGTGGAACGCAAGTCTGGGTGGGCTGGGGGAAGCACACGTGGATTGAGTCCTGCAATTCCTGCATGGAACAGGGCTCTTGGGCACAACCCCCTCCCGGCTGCGACGTCAGTCCTTATTCCCAGTCCTCATTCCAGGGTTCGAAAGGCGAAGCTGCTGCTCCAACGGTGACAAAAGCCCCAGATCCCTGGAGCCTGGAGTGATGGGAATAGCAGAGAGGGAACCCTCGGCTCCCGAAATGGACGGCGCTCCCTAGGAAGGAGCGGTTGTTTTCCTTGCATTCCAACTCATTCCAAATGCATTAAACTCCCAATTAAAGAAACGAATCTGTGCTCACAAATGCAAATAGGAACCCACCAGCTCTTCCAGCCCGTATCCAAGAGAAAATTCCCGTTCCCTCCCCTCTCCCAGCCCCCTCAGCGCGGGTGACGAGCCTGGACAGTGCTGGGTGCAGGGACATTATCCACAGAGCCTGTAATCCAATCCAGCCCTTCCTACAACAGTTTCACAGCACGCCTGGAATTTTTTAAGGATATTTTCTATTTTCATCCCGTGATCCCATGTAATACATAGTCTTGGCATTTCTTATCACTTCCAACCATGCCTTTCGCAATTTTTTTTATGTTTGTTCCAAATTTCAGGGCTGTGCATCCTTTTTGCCTCAGACCAAAAGCCTATCGCGCGTTCTCATCATTTTAATTAAACGAGGGCCAAGCCAGGGCAAATGTTTGATTTTGACTCCAAAGGTGCATGCAAATCACCAATTCCATTTGATTCGGGATGGAAAAGGCTCCCTGCTACATCCTTCCTGGATACGGAATTAAGCTGCCTGCCAAACTCCGGGCTGCACATCACTGCGGGCTGGAAATTAAAAGCTGAATTCCCACATTAAATGGAAGTTGTGCAGGCATTGTTTTTAAGATCCGCAGCGAATCCGACGGCGTAAAACTCGGATCTTTTCACTCGAGGCAAGCGCCGTTGGAATTCATCAACTCCCAACAAGCAAAGACTGAAATTTGCATTAAATGGCTCCGGAAACAAAATTTCCCAGCATGGGAATGATCTCCAAATGACTTCCTCTTGTAATGGCTTCCCATTAAAGGCACTTCCAAGTGCAGCTGCGGAGATGGCACCCATGGAAGGTATGAACCTGCACCTTGAGCTGGAACACCATCCCGGCAAAACGTGCTGTTTATAGCCGGACAAAGCCGGGGCCGTTCCCGACGTGCTGGGAATGTCAGCGCCGTGGCTGGGAACGGCCGTGTGGAGGAGGCGCGGAGCCCGCGGAGCCGACTCCCCACGGAAGCGCCGGAGCTGTGCCGGGGGCCGCTCCTTTCCGCTGGCCTTAAAATCGTGGGATGCTTTGGGCTGGAAGGGCGCTTGGAGGCCGCCGCGTTCCGCCGAGGAACGGCGGCCAGGGAAGGCATGGAGCAGTGGGAGATCTGGGAATGCCCAGGAGGGCCCGGCTGGCTGCAGTGTGCCCTCTCCAGCCTGGGAACGCGGAGCTCCGTGCTCCGAGAGAGGTCACCCTCAGCATCGGGCTGTTCCCTCTTCCTGTTTGGAAGCACTTCTGTTGTTCTGGAGAGCTCCTCGCTGTGACCGGGAGCAGTGGGAGCAGGCCAGGTCCTCTCCCAGGAGATTTCCGTGGCGGGGAAATTCCCGGGCTTGCTCACGTACCTGTTCCTCGGCTCTCCTCATTGTGCCCACGTCTCATTCCTTTCCTGGGACTGGCAGGACTGGCAATGCTGTGCTTTCCGTGTGGAAGCTGCGGAGAACTCCGGACTCACGCACCGGCACACCCCTCTCCCCGGCGGGTTTCCAGCCCCTCAGCGCCCTCATTCTCCTTCCCTGCCTGCTTTCTTCTGGCTCTAAATGTTTTTTCAGACCAACTGGATTTGAGTTATTTATTGGGAGCGTATTTTCCCTGGAAATAAATCGGCGGGGCTGTAATTTGGATGTAATGTTCCCCAAAAGCCATTCAGGCAAAATCTCTTTTTAACTGTGGCTAATTATGGATCCGCGGCTGCTCCGCACCAAAACCCGGAGCAGGCAACGGAATGTTGATTATTTCTCTCACAAAGGGGAAAAATCATAAATTCTTTCTAATGGGATCTTTAATAATAAAAAAGAACATAATCATTACTATCCAAAGACGGATGGCTTCCATGGGGCTTCCTCACCAGCATTTTGTCTGATTCCATCTCCGTTGCGCTCGCAGCATTAATTATTGGAGACTAATTAGGCAAAATTGCGATGGAAACCCTAATGAAAACGGGTCTCCCAAACCCCAAACTCCTCCGGCTCCTTCCTTTCCTTCCGAGTCTTCCCGGAGCGCTCGGAGCGTCGTGGGGACCCCCGCCCTGAGTCGGCTTGGCCGATGCCGGGAGTGCCTCCAGCTCTCCAGCAGCCACGGCCAGCCCTCCCTGCCCTGTGAGTTCCCAGAAACGCTCCGATTCCCGCTCCCAGCCCCTGCTCCGCAGGTATCCCGCCTGCTCCGTGCCCTCCTCGCAGCCGGCCTTGGAGCGCTGACGGGGGCCTCGCTCCGGCAGCTCCGCTCAGCACGGTCACAGATTCCTCCCTCCCCGGGGGCAGCTGTCCCGGCATCCCGCAGGAGAGCTGCAGCACGTCGCGTTTCTGCGGAGCAGGGGCAGCAGGGAGAGGTCATCCTGCTCCATGCTCCAGCTCCGTGCCAGCGGGCCTCTCCCGCTCCGTCCCGGGGATAAAAAAGGGGAAATATCGGGAAATGGTGTTTGTTCTTTGGTTGGGTAACAGGCCCATGGACTCCTGTGCAATACCCGTAACTGTAGGTGTGCTCAGCTGTCCGGGACCTTGTCCCACGCCTGTGGCCATCGGGAGGATCCAGCACTCCCTCTCTGCCGCAGCCTGCAGCACGCGGAAGAGCACGTGTCCCTCTCCCGCCTTTTCCCAGACTGAACAAGGCCAGCTCTTTCCATCTCCCCTCTCAGGGCATGTTTTCCGTGTCGGCTGCTCCTCGCCGCTGTCCCTGGCCCGGCTCCAGTGGCTGCACAGCTTCTCCCGGGGCTGTGCCCAGGCCAGAGCCTGTTCTCCAGCTGAGCCCTTCCCGGAGCGCGGCTCCCTCCGTGCGTCTCCCACGTGACATTCCCGTTTGGCCACCCTGGTGCCGCCTTCGCTGTTTGTGCAGCGGGATGACATCGTGTGCTCAGCCCAGACACAACCCAGATTGCTTTCCTTGGAAACAGGCCCTCGGATAATGTCTTCCGAAATAAAAATAATCATTACTTGAAGCTGTGTCCTCTCCAGTGTTCCCAGCCAGGCGCAGCTGAAGTTTGCTTTTCCTTTTTTTTTGCGGAACCTTTTTCCCCACCTTCCATGATCAAGTGGAAAGGCTGTGGATTCCCCATCCCTGGAAGACGATTTTGGGTGGATTTCTCTGCAGCTCGTGCTGTATCACTGCAATGGTGATCTTAATAACATGGTTATTTCTTAATCATTAGATTATCTCTTAATCACCAGATTATTTCTTAATCATTAGTCCACTAAAGGCAGGATTTCAGCAGGCAGGAGGCGTTGGAGACACTGCTCCTGTGGTTTGGGAATTGCACTCTCCGAGTCCAGGGCCCACAAAGTCCCTTCCCCCGGCATCACAAACTCGCAGAGAGCAGAAAGTTTGAGTTACGGAGCATCTTTGCCCTCAGGATTTCTCCCTGGGAGCTGGGAGCTCCAGGAGTCCCACCTGGCCCTGCTCCAACACCCTCTCCGTGCCAGACACTCCCGAACCCGGAGCATCCTTGGGATCTCCTGTGGGATCTGCTCCTGCGGCGCTGTGATCGCACAGGATCCACCGGCTGCCCTGCCCCGACAGTCCCGCGGTCTCCTCCCTCCTGCGATCCTCGTGGAGTTAATTAAAGGGAGAAAAGGCAAGGAAAGGCCTTCTCTGCCGGCTGCGGGGAGCCGCTTTTCTCTCTCCGGCAGGCTGTGTACGGGGGGTGTTAAAAATGGTTGGGAAAGGTAATGAAGTGGAGAATGGGATAAACAGAGGAGGAGCCGGAGTTTTCCTGCAGCCCCCAATCACTGGAGCTCCCGGTTCCCCCTCGGAGAGTTCCATCACCATCTCCATTGCTTTTCCCCTCCTCACCTAAGAAGATTAACGGCTTTGGGTTTGAAAAGTCCACTCTCTCCTCCGCGGGTATTTAGAGGGTGTAATTCCCGATTAAGTTTCACTGCAGCTTCCCGGGGAGCAGAGATCCCTTCAGGAGCCGAGCGGGGTGAGATGGGCTGCAGATATCCCTGTCAGATGTGTGGCACGGCTCCGGCGGAACCTAATGGGATTTGTGTTCCAGCCATTGCCGGAATAATCTGCCCCCAAAGCTGTTCCCATCACACTCGTTAAGCGTCTCTAAAATAATCAGGAATAAAGGTAAAGCGCTGAGAGGGGGAGATAAAATCGCTGCCTTTGGAGGGGCAACACCGAGCAGCAGCTGGGACGTGCTGGGATCTCGGGCACCCAGGAGCAAATCCAGGGGCTTTCCTGGGGCACCCCTTGATCTTACAAACCCCCTGCTTTTTAAAATTTCATATCACCATGGCCCAAAAGTTCCCTGAATGCGGATAAGATGAAAATCTAGCCAAGGAGGGGCAGACCCCACAGCCACCAGACAATTCCCGCTCTTAGATCTGCTCTTTGTGCCTCGAGTTTTGGAGCTGCTGGGGAGGAAATCCCACCTGCAAGTGCAGTCCCTAATCCCTTCAGCTCTGCCCGAGAAGCTTTCCCCGGCACCGCGTATTCCCAAGCCACGAAACTGCACACTGACGTGGTTCTGAAAACTCTCAGAGGAAAAAAGAAGCCTGGAATCATCAGGAACTTTCAGCCCATTCCCAGGAGGTGAAGCAGAGTTAAACCTGTTGACTCGATGCTTTTGATAAAGAACAGATTTTGGGGTGAGAAGGGAGCGAGGCTGAGGTGGCACGGCCGGGACCAAACCCCGAGGTGCTCTGTGGGCGCCTGGTGTGTGGGGGGTGTTACCCACACCTTACTCCCAGGAGCAGGCGCTACTCAGGGCTGTGCACACGCAGCGGGAGAGGCGCGGCCACGCCTACGGAGATTGTTTTGCCTGGCTCGGGTACCTTGGGAGAGGGGTGTTGCTGTTACTGCTCTCCCCTCCTGATCCCTGAGCCTCTCGCTTTGGCTATCAAAGCCCGGACCAATCCCCAGGGAATTACTGGAGCGATTTCCCTAAGACCATCCTGTTCTTGCCACGGCGGGATAGCAATGAGGATTTCTCGGCACCGTCAGCAATGTCTAATCCGCCTTCTCTAACCTGTCTGGCAGCTCCGATCGGGACGAGGGAGCAGTGTGGAGTCAGCAGGAACTGCCAATGTGCAAGATGGAGAAAGGAGTCAATAAAAAGGCAGGGAAAGAGCTTTAAAGCTTGGTGGTGTGGCTCCAGAACAGCCCTCAGCCCAGGGAAATCCTGGCTCCGTCGGGATGGAGGGAACGCTGGGAGGGCACCGCAGCCCCCAGGGCGTGGCGGTGGAAGGGCTGCTTGCCCTGCCGGTGTGGAATCATGGAACGCTTTGGGCTGGAAGGGACCCAAAGGTCAGCCAGCTCCAAAACCCCTGCCTCGGGCAGCGACGCCGCCCGCTCACCCAGGCTGCTCGGGGCCGCCTCCAACCCGGCCTCGAACGCTGCCAGGGGTGGGGCAGCCACTCCACGGAATAGTTTGGGTCGGGAGGGACCTTTAAAGGTCAGCTGTTCCAGCCACTACTGGGTGCTGGGTGGGTGCTGCGGGCGGGTGCCAGGGAGATGCTGTGGCTGGATGCTGTGGCTGGTTCTGCTGGGTGTCGGAGGCTGCTGGAGGGTGCTGGAGGGTGTCGAAGGCTGCTGGAGGCTGCTGGAGGGCGTCAGAGGCTGCTGGAGGCTGCTGGAGGGTGTCAGAGGCTGCTGGAGGCTGCTGGAGGGTGCTGGAGGCTGTCGGAGGGTGTCGGAGGGTGCTGGCTGGGTGCTGAGCGCCCATGGGCGCGGCGCTGGGAGCCGCGCTGTTGCAGACACAGCCAGATTGGCCAGCAGATGGTACATCCCACTCTCGGAGAAATATTTGAAAGGGCAACAAAATACAGCAGAAGCCATTTGACAGCCCACATGGCTCCGGAGGAATTAGCCAAACTGGCTCCGCTGGAAGCACAGCCAGCGCTCGGCAGAGCTGGAGCTGCGGCTCGGGGAGCCACCCAAACATTCCCAGATTTCCGTGCTGGGCTCTCCCCGCAGCCCTGGTGCTTCTTGGGATGTCGCTCGCTGCAAGCCTGGGAGACTCGCTCCCGAATCCCAGTGGTCACATCTGGACCACACAAGCCTGCCAGGCACTGAGAAATCCCTGGATTTTCCATCAGTCTCTACTGGAAGAGGCAAAGAAAACCAGGCGCGATTCCTCCCCCGTGCTCCAGAAGCCTCTCGTTGCTCACGCAATCCCTGCAGAGGAGAGGAAATTTCCCAGCCCTCCTGCAGCTCCCCACCCGCCCCGGCTGCGCGGGCCGGGTCTGGAGCTTCCCACCCCAGTGCTCGGCATATGGCACAACCCTGGGAGAAGGGAAGGCACCAAGGAGAGCTCAGAGCCCCTGCCAGGGCCTGAAGGGGCTCCAGGAGAGCTGCAGAGGGACTGGGGACAAGGCCTGGAGGGACAGGACACAGGGAATGGCTTTCCAGTGCCAGAGGGCAGGGATGGGTGGGATATTGGGACGGAATTGCTGGCTGGGAGGGTAGTGAGGCCATGACACACAGCGCCCAGAGATTCTTAGGATCCAGCCTAAAGCATTCCATGATTCCATGAAAGGAGGCCCTGAGCCTCCTAAATGCGTCCGGGGAGAACCCCTGGCCGGCAGGGATTTCGGCAGCCCCGGCACAGCCTCTGTGGCACCTCGGGGAGCCGATGAATTCCTGCGGCAGAGCAGGAGCAATATCCCTGCCTGCCATCGGAGCCCGCACGGAGCCTTTTCCCTCTCCGCTGCCCACGAGTGCAACCCGGCAACTGCTGACTGGAACGTTTCTATTGTGGAGTTTATGCTAAATATGCATATCTTAATTGCATTAGTCAAAATAATTAGCTAATATATTTTTGCATAATGACGAGGTAAGCAAATATCACCAGAGCTCAGTGCTTCGTGCCTGAGTAAATTTGGGAAATTAATAGACTCCCAATTTCCTAATTATCTGTCTTTTATTCCAAACTCAAACAATGAAATGCTCCTGCGTTTTGTCATTTAGGTTGCGCCTTGGAAAATTTTAAAGCACCTGTTTTTTCCATTCCCCCCCCCCACTTTAACAAGGAAATGGGAACGATCCTTCCTCCCCTTCCCTGTTAGGCACTCAAAGTCCTGAGCGCCCTGGTTTCCAGACGGAGCTTGGGTAGGAGTTAGAACAAAATAATTCAGACTTTAAAATTATGTTTTCCGTTGGAAAAGAGCTAAGAATGAAATGAAAGATTGGACATGATTTCTAAATGATGGCGGCATTAAAAGTGAGCAGCAGTATTTGGGCATTTAATCCCTCTGGAGCTGGATTGTTTCCAGAGGGGTGCTTCCAGACGTGTTAGGCTCGAGTGATCCGAAATCCCTAAAAACCCCCCCTCCTAATCCTGAAAATTGCTCCAAAAAGAAGTATTTTAAGAAGGGGTATTTTTCCGATAAGGATTTCTGTGCGTCTCGAATTTGCCCATTTCCATTTGTTTTCTGCCGAAGCCGGGTGCAGCTCTTCTCCTTTCCCGGGGTGCGGCGCTGCCCGGGGCAGCTCGGGATGCCCTCGGCGCAGCCCCTGGGCTGGCGCAGCCCCCTGGGGTGGCACAGCCGCTGCGGAGGCTGCTCCCCGCGCCCGTTCCAAGCCCTTCCCGGCGCTGGGACACGCTCCAAGCCCTTCCCGGCGCTGGGACACGCTCCGGCCCGCTGCCGCCCCCGAAGGTGCCCGTGCGGCACGGGCAGGGCCGGCCCGGGGCGGACAGCGTTTAGCCCACCGCCGAGCCAGCCGGGCTTCCGAGGGGCGGGGAAAACGACTGGAATGGCGATGGACAGAGCTGGGGACGCGGCCGGGTCCCGGGCCGGTGGCACGGCCGGAGCTGCCGTCCCCCAGCGGCGTGCTCGGAGCCCGTCCCGGTGGCAGCGGCAGCGGCTCCGAAGCCGCCCCAGCTGCCCGAGCAACAGGCCAAGCCCGCGTTCCGCACGGCTCGGCATGGAAAGCCGGGAACTAAGGGGCTGCATCGTTACGGGAAAACGCTCCTGGAGCGGCTCACCTGCGGAGGTGGGCACCGGGAGCAGCTCCGAGCGCGCATCTGCAAGCGCGGTTTCCCCGGGCCTTTGTCACCCCTGGGTCGGGAAGGCGCGGGCTGTGACAGCAGATCCACGGGGATCCTCCACGGGGATCCTCCACGGGGATCCTCCACGGGGCCAAGGCAGGTAACTCCCTCCCTCACCAGGAGGAAAGGGAACGCTCTCCCCAGTTTTTAGCAGCCCCGCTGTGGCCATCTGCAGGTGTGTGCACGGCAGAGGCTGGAAACCCAGGTGGGAATGGAGGTGGCAAAGGAAGGGTCCAGCAAGGAGTGGCCACCGCGTTGCTCCCGGGGGCTGCAGGTCCCGGCCAGCCCCAGAGATGGCAAAGCCCGTGTGTGTGGACAGAAAATTCCATGAAATTGCAGAATCATGGAATGGTTCGGGTTGGAAGGGACCATAAAGCTCATTCCATTCCAACCTCCCTGTCGCGGGCAGGGCCATTGGGGGAGCACCCGAAACACCCCGGCAATTTCAGAACCAGTTTGAGCAAAATCCCTGGAAACCCCTTCCCAGGGCAGGTTCAGGTTGGCTATTAGGGAAAAACTCCCTACTGCAAGAGTGAGGAAGCCTTGGAACAGGCAGGGCTGGAGCCCCCATCCCCAGAGGGATTTAAAGCCCTGGGGATGTGGCGCCTGGGGACGTGGGTCAGCAGTGGCCTGGGCAGTGCCAGGAACGGCTGGACTTGGGGGTCTTGGGAGGCTTTTCCAACCCCGATAACTCTGAGCCCCAGAGCGGGAATCCCTTCTGCTTCCACAGGGCTCTCTCTGGGGGGGCCAGCTGGGCTTTCCAGGCTTTCTGCAGGAGTCTGGGGCCGCTCTCCTGGTTTTATGCAAACGCTCTGCAGCCCGCGCGCGGCGGGTTCGCCCCGTGTTTGGGATAGCGCTGTCAGGAACTGTCTCGGGAAACTTCTGCAATATAAATGAACCAGCTGGTATTAGGGAAAGTGTGAAGCTCTTGTTTCCCTCCTCGGGGCTGGGGGAAGGGAAGGGGAGTGGGTGTGCTGCAAGGTTTGTCACATCGAGCCGAGAGATTCCGTGCTCGGGAACGTGGCTCCGGCAGGGTCCGGCCTATTCTGATGGGTTTTTTTGCTCCACCACCCTGTTCCAGGAAATCTGCTGATCTTGTCGCGCCGCGTCGCTCGGCAGCTGTTCCTCAGCCCTGTGGCACGTTTCCATCTCGTGAGCTCTCTGCTGGGAATTCCGCTGGGAAGCGAGGCCTCCCCGCCCAACCCGGCTCCCTGGGCGAGTTCAGGGACCCTCGGCATGAACTTGGCCTCGCTGTCGCTTTCCGTTCACTTCCTGACCTGGGAAACCCGAGACACCCGGTCTGAGCGGAATTTTTCCGACAGAAAATCAGAATTGCTGATCCCCACGCTGCTCCAAGCTGGAGACCTGGGGCTGGGGGATCCTGGAGGCACAGGACTGGCCCTGCAGGGATGCGCAGGCCCCGCTCCCTGCAGGTGGGATCTCCGTGCTTTGGATCTGCTCTTCCTTCTGGGATGGGGAGATGTTGGACCCCCCTAAACCCACCAGTCACTCGCTTGTTTTCCAGCGGGGATGATCGGCACAGCGATTAAAATCCGAGGAAGAGCTCAGCACTGCTGTGGGGGACCCACGCAGGAGCTGCCTCCAGCAGGTCCTTGTTGCTCCTTTGGGCTGCTCCTGCCATCCTCTCCTCCCCGCTCCTGGACTTCTGGGAAGTTTTTCACCGCCCTGGGGATCCCGGCTGGGAGATTGGCAGCCTTTTGTCACACCCTCGGCCAGACTGGGAGCAATCAAAAGTCATTTCCATCCAGTGCTCCTCCTCCAGCTGCTGCCGGGAGGCAGCCAGGGTCCCCCGGAATCACAGCCCGTCCCGAGCACACCCCGAGCACATCCCGGCAGCCCCGGCCCTGATTTAGAGGCGGCTGCTGCGCTGCCTCCGTTGGAAGTGGTGCTGTCAGCAATATCCCACGAGTGATTTCTTTATCAAAGGTCATTACCAATTATTTTGTAAAGAACTGACGCCTCGGTAATGACCTGATTTTATCTTTTTCTTTTATGTAGGTCATTTATATTTCATTATTGTCATGTTATGGCCTATCTGCTCCCAACGAGGCACCCATTAAACACAGCGCCGTCGCCTCCGCGGCGCAGTTATTGCCCCATATTTCATCTCCCAGTTTATCTCCTGCTCTGGAGAGCATCACTCCTTGTTAGCTGAAGCGCTGGATAAACACACACGCTCCTCCCCAGCACTTGCCCTCTGTGTTTCCCTCCCTGTGGACAGCAGCGAGGAGTTTCCTGTTGATTTTCAGTCCAGAGCTGGTGCAGGTACCTGGATGGTCTCGCATCACATCCCTGTGAGAGCAGCCTCGTTGCTCCCACAAGCAAATGCTGGAACTGCTTTGTCTTTGCCTGTGGGATGATTCACATGGTGACTTCTTTTATTTAACCACAGGTAGATCCTGCATCCCTCCGTTTGCATCTCCATTCTTGGGGTTGCTCAAATTCCTATCCCAGTGCCGCTCTTCTGATGGGAAAGCTCTCCTTGCCACGGAAGCAGGACGTGGACAAAGTTTTTTCCCAGGACTTTGTGCGTGTGGCTCTGTGGCAGGGGAAGCGCTGTTATCTGCTAAAGCCTCCCGAAGGATGCACAGACAAGGAGGAAAATAGCTCCCCACACACACGAGTTCTCAGGCCCAGCTGGGATCTCTCAGCTAAAAACAACAGCGAGGAACCCAAAAAAGCCCCCCCAACCCCTCAAATCTGGGGAAAGACAGTAATTCCCACCGCAATCTGTTCTTTCCGTGCCGCCTGGTTTATTATTAACCACCACTACTCTTGATTTCTCGTGGCATCGCACCGAGCAGCAGCTCCTTGAAAGGACGTCTGGGCTTGGAAGTTCTGTGCAAAGCGTGTGGAGGGGGGAAGAGGGTCAGGGCTGCCTCTCTGATCCCTAACCCAGGGTGTCACATCATAGGGGTTCAGGACAGCCACCGCAGAACCCATTAAATGTGGGAACCTCATCCCTGTTAAATCCTGCTGGGCTTAGGGGCTGCTCTGCTGTTTCTCACACGGCTCTCCAGTTTATCCTGACTGTCTCCTCCACATATGGGAACGAGCGTGGAAGGGAAAATGGACTCGTCCAGCCCGTAGATATCATTTCTGAGGGTATTAAATAGGGACACGGAATCAAATGTATTTTATTTCAGGCTCGGGAGAACCAGAGCCCCATCCTGCCATCGTCCTTTCCTTTTGGCAGCACCCTCCTGGCTCAGTAATCTTCACTGTCATTCCCTCGCCCGACCCAAGGAATTCCAGTGGCAATAGCAGGTGGATAGCAGGGAATAGCACCTGACAGTCCCTGCTGGGGCTGCCGGCTGGGTGGGGACTGGGCCCTGACCCAGGGGCGCTCCCAGTGCCTGAGCACGGCTCCGGGCGGCCGGGCTGGGGCTCTGCTGCCGGGCGCTGCTGTGAGGGGCAGCCCCAGCCTGGGGGCGATGCGGGCTCCAGCTGCCATCCAGCTGTGGATCTCGCGGCCTTCCCGTGCTCCCGTGGCTGCTCCAAGCGGCCAGAGAGGTAATGAATGGCAATTCTGATTAGGCAGAGGAGCACCCCGACGAGGAGCTGTTCCTGCGTGACCTCACCCTCCTTCCCCCGGCTGGATGCCAGGCAGGAACATCCAGGAGTGCTGGAGATCAGCTGTCATGGCCGGCCTTTGCCAGATGTGCGGCCGAGAGCAGATGTGACAGACAAGCCAAGAACAAGCGCGTGTCGGCTCACCCAAGGGCTGGGAGCGCGGCCCCCGCTCCCGACCTGCTCGGAAAGCCAGGCACGGGGGCTTGCGGGGGGCTGGTAAATCAGCGGCCCCCTCGCAGCACGGGGCACGTTCTGCTGAAGAAATGAAGCGCCGAAAGAAAGGGTGACCTGACAGATGCCAGGAGAAGTTACGGAGCCAGGCTGCGGATGATGGATGCTGCGGGTGCGAACAGGAGATGTGAGACGCGACACCGGCTCCGGGAAAGGTGACAACAGCTCCGGCGGCGCGGGAGCCGGGGCCAGAGCCGCGGGGAGCGGGAGGGGGGACCCGGCACAGCCCGGGCGGGGAGCGGGGACAGAGCCGAGGGGAGGGGACAGGGGAGGGGGCCCAGCCCGAGCGGGGCTGAGGGACAGAGCCGCGGGGAGGGGACAGGGGAGGGGGCCCAGCCCGAGCGGGGCTGAGGGACAGAGCCGCGGGGAGGGG
>VZTE01003441.1:0-71259 GCA_013397775.1 Eulacestoma nigropectus | reverse complement strand
AGATGGGTGTGGGTGAGTACAGATGGGCACAGATGGGTGTGGGTGAGTACAGATGGGTACAGATGGGTGTGGGTGAGTACAGATGGGTACAGATGGGTGGGGATGGGTACAGGTGTGCCAGAAGCTGGGGCGCAGCTCCAGGTCAGTGCTGGACGCTGCCAGGGAATTGGGGAATCCCAGGAGCGCAGGAGCTCCTCGGCACCTGCCGTGAGCGATTCATGGGGTGGGACACCTCCAGTTACCTGATTTCAAGAACTGGAATCTGGATTTTATTCGGTAGCTAAAAGAAAACTCCCCCTTAATGCGGAATTACAGAAAGGAGCCTTGGAGTCAGGGAAAATAGCAACCATTGTGCTTTTCCTTGGAAGTTCCCTTAAAAGATTTAATTCGTATTTTTGATGATGAGGGAATTTTTTTTTTTTTTGCTCAAGAAAAAGAAATTAATCAGCTGTCAATGCTGCAAATTTAAATTCTCCATTCACTAATGTTTAATAATCCCATTCTGGAATAATGCATTAAGGAGGAAAAGAAGCCAACCCACTCCATGTGGCTTTGGTCTGCCTGGAGGACTGGCACTTGAATCCTCCAGATGAAAGGCTCCCACTTTTATCCCTCCGACTACTCCGGCAGCCCCTGAAACTAAAGGACTTGAAGGGGAATAATTGGCTCTTTAGAGGAGCAGAGCTGAACAATGTCCTCGCTGCCTCTCCAGCTCTCTCCCGCATCTGTCTCCGCGTTCCCTGCTTTGTATAAATAAATTAAATAATGGGACCTACAGGATTAGAGCACACAAATATTCTCCCTTTACACTTTGTTCCACATTAATTTCCAGATGGCCGTTCTGGCTGCGGGGAAGGAGAAGATCCCGGGCTGTGCGGACCGGGAATGGGAGGGGGACCCGCCCCTACCTTTGTCCGGATTAATTGTCGAGACGCCGCAAGCTGATTTCCCCAAAAAAATGTGAGGAGAGGGCTGCATTTTCTTCCTAATGCATGTCCTAAATTCGCAGAGCAGGGGGAAAACAGGAGGAAACAGAGGCACAATCCCGTGGCTGGTTTTAACTCCTGCCCGGGATGCGCTGAGGGTGCTCCGAGCTGGGCGGGAGCGCGAATTTATCCGCCGGGTTCATGCCGGGCAGGCTCGGGCTCCTGGATCCCGGCCGGAGCCAGCCATCCTCACCAAACCTCGCTCGGGGCTCGGTGCCAGGAGGGCTCTGCCGGGCCAAGCAAGAACTCAGCGCTCACTCGAGCTGAAAACATCCCCGCGCTGGGGCAGCACGAGGTTACCGGCACTTCTGGCCTACTTAAGCCCTATTTTAAGACTGGAAATGGGGCTTAAATGCCGTGCGGGCCGAGTAACACCCTCAGGGCAGAGGCGAGCTCCCGCCCAGGTCGCCGGCGGTGTTACAGCGATTGTTTAACCCCTTCTTTAATTCCCTGCGCGCACCCCTTGTGCCTTTGCTCCGTTTGCCGGCTGCCTCCCGCGGGAGCCGTTCCCGTCCCGTCCGTGCCCGTGGGCACCGCGATGCCCTCCCCGCTGACCCGGAGCGCCCGGCAGGCCCTTTGCTCCACAGCTCTCTGCAAACCCAGCCCGGAGCCCGTCCGACCTCCCAGCCGAGGAGCCCGTGCCACAACCTGGAGCTGGGACCCGAGGCCTCGGCGTGCCCGTGTGAGCACAGACGCTGCAGGCGGGATGCGGGCCACTGCAGGCACACGTGGGAGTCGGCCTGCAGGCTCCTGGGCGTTTGGGGCTCGCCAGCGTCACGCATTCCGGATAAATCTGCTCACCCGGGCTTCCTAAGGGGCAGAACCTCTGCTCTGGGCATCCCATGGAGGTGCAGGGAAAGCTCAGCGCTCCCAAGGCCAGGCTGCAGCTGAGCAGGAGTGTGGGGTGGGGATGCCCATCTCATCCAACCCCTTCCACTAGCCCAGGTTGCCCAGATCTGCATGAACTTTCTGCCCTGCTCCCTGCTGTGTGTCCAGAGGCACTCTCGGAACCCGGTGTTCCTCTGGCTGAAATCCACGTGTGGGAAGGATTTACGCCCTCAGAAGGGCTGTTTCCATCACCCCCCAAAGAGAATTAAACACTGCAGAATTCCAAACCAACCTTTTCCCTGCTTTTCCCCCTGCCCACATCAGTTTAGCACTCCACTAATTACTGGGATTTTTTTCCTGTGACACTTCTTAAGCTCAGAAGGCCCCAAAGGCCCCAAAAGACAGGAGAGCTCAGTTTTGACACCAAGAGGTCCCGGGGTTTGTGTGTGTCTGCTTTTGTTTCGTAGCTGGATGTGAACTGGAGCTGCTCCTTCTGGCCAGAACTCCAAACAGGATGCCGGGATAATCCGAAAAGGATGCTTCCCCCGCCTCCCTCCCGAGACGGAAAACAGGCTGCGTACGGGTGAGGAGTCCTAATGGCTCCCAAATGTGCCGACACCAAAGCCCTTCCTACCTGGGGAGGGACATCAAAGGGCTCTGCCGGGCCTGGGACCACCCGTGTCCGAGGGGCTGCGTCCAGCGGCGCTGCCTCCGGGAGAGCGCCGGGGCCGGGATGCAGCTCCACGACATCTGTTAGAGCTTGAGCTGAGGGCAACCTGTGGGCACAGCAAACATGGAGCCTCAGCTCGCTGACTGCTCGCAGGGAATCCAGAAACCCTCCCCGTCTCTTCGGCTCCGGCGGAAGCTGTTCCTGGGTTGGAGTGCAATGGGCCTGAGGGTCCCTCCCAGCCCACCCGTGCCGTGACTCTGAGCGGGCTCGGGGATCCCACCGCCCAGCCCTGAGCCGGCTCACACCGCGCTGGGCATGGGGGAGACCGTGGCTGGGTCCCTGCGTGTCCAGAGGGACGCACAGGGGGCTCCCGCTGGAACAGCAGCCGGGAGCAGGGCTCCTTTCTGACAGCCCTGTGCCTTTAAACGCAGCTCGGAACCAACACGAGGAATAGGTTTTTTTATTACCAAGAAGTAGAAACTCAGCTCGAACCCCAGATTTCGAGAGGTCTAAATCTGAATTCCCTCTGCTCCAATGCTTCTATAATATCCCTTGATTTCTCCCAAGCAATCTGACGGCATGTGAAAGTCATTCTTATTTTTACCCTCCTTCTCCATATGAAAAAGGAAACACAGTCCATTTGCTGCGAGCCCCTCAGCATCTGCTGATTTGTCAGTTTGATTTAGCTGAGAAGCGTTCACGGTGGCTGCAGAGGGGCTGCTCAGGCAGCCTGGCTGCACAGGATTCCTGCTCCTCTACCAGCAGGAGCGGCTCTGGTGGGGCACTGACTGAGCTGTGCTGTGCCACGGCCGATGTGCCCCAGAAACGCTGGGCAGCCAGAAGTTCGGACCACAGGGACTCCAACACCTCCTTCTGAGGCCTGCCCACCCTTCCCAAGGTGAAATTCCTTCCTCCTGTTGTCCGTTCCCTCTCCTCCTGTCCCTGCTCCCTGGGAGCAGAGCCCGGCCCCCCCGGCTGCCCCCTCCTGTCAGGGAGTTGTGCAGAGCCACAAGGTCCCCCCTGAGCCTCCTTTTCTCCAGGCTGAGCCCCTTTCCCAGCTCCCTCAGCCGCTCCTGGGGCTCCAGCCCCTTCCCAGCTCCGTTCCCTGCCCTGGACACGCTCCAGCCCCTCAGGGTCTGCCCTGCCATGAGGAGCCCAGAGCTGCCCCCAGGATTTGCGGTCTGGCACTGCCCTGGTCCTGCTGCCACAGGGGGTGACACAGCCCAGGTGCCAGCGGCCTGCTGGGATGGAGATGCTTCTTGACAGCCTTAGCCCATCCTTCCCGTCTCTCCCTTGGCGCAGCTCTCCCTCCCTCCAGCTGCAATTTGATTTTCGGGATGCTCTACCACTGCTTGTCCACCAACACGGCTCTAATCCCGGCCGGGATTCTCCTTCTCCTTATGGTGTCTGGGAAACTGAGCTGCAGGAGGGCCTGGAAGTTCCCAGCGGTTCGTGCTGCTCAGCTCCAGCTGCTGGGCCTGCTGGAGGCTGGGCTTGGCTGAGCAGGGCTTGGGGAGTCCTCCTTGGAGCGCCTTCCCCTCGAAACCACGGAGCGAGGAGCTCCTGCACAGCGGCACTGACGGCACCGACTCTTCGGAGCCTCCCGAAACGCTGGACCCACTCTTTTCCTAACAGTGAGGAACTCAAAGCCGCTTTTCCCACAGCAAATATTTACCCTGAGCATCCTCTCCAAAGCTCCTTTTCACAGCTGGCTTGGAGAACGTCAGTGTCCAGCGGCGATAATTCAGGATGTGGCAGCTCTGGGCTCGGGATCAGCTCCCACAGATCTTTCTGCTGTTGTCCCGGCCCTTTGCCATCGCCTGCCCGTGAAGAAGGGCCTTCCAGGGGCTGCTGAGCCAGGAGTTACTTGCAAGTGACATAAAAATAGTGCTAAAGCCTTAAAAGCAGCTGTGGAGCGTTCACCCCAGGAAAGAAATAGATATAAAACACGCAGGGAATTTTATTTCCCTTTGCATCCGTGCTTTTTAAAGCCCAAAAAAAAAGGGAGCTGGCCTTTAAGCCTTCAATTAATTGAACAAAGATTTCAAAATTGTTCAATTGGTTTCATTAGGAAGTGTATAATAGAATAATAAAGTAAAACAAATGATATAAAGCAGACCCACTAATTAGCTCTACATGATTGATACAGCTTTGGACGAGGCATTTGATCTCAAACAAAATGCAGTTCCTTGTTAAGAGGATTTTTAATTGATGTGCAGAGAGGTATTAGATGATGTTGGAAAATAATTACTCCAAAGCTACTCATGCATTTGGCTGAACATAACAAATGAAGTTTGGGCTCTGGATCTGGCGGAGTGGACACGTGCTAATTAATAACGAGAGGAACAAGCATCTTCCAGGGGCTTTAACCCAGTGTTTACCAGGAGATTGCGTCGCAATTATGCTCCATAATGAGCTTGTCATCGCAGCAAAATCCACATTACTCAGATGTCAGCGGAGATCGGGAGCGGCGCAGCCCAGCCCCGGGTTCCGCTCCTCCCGCGGACGGGAACGGGCCAGGAACCAGCACGGCTCCCCGGCCGCCTGGGAATTCCGGCATGGGGCACGGGGACACTCTCTCCTCCGTGTGGCACTAACAGGGTGGAAATGCTCCCATTCGTGCGAAGAATCTGTCCCTGCGGCTGGGACGGGGAGTCTTGGTGGTGGGAGCATCCCCCGAGCAGGCTCAGTCTCCAGGGTGACCGCTCTGGCACTTCCAGCAGCCCCAAAATCGTGGCATTTCCAGTGGGAAATAAGAAACCTCCCAGGAGCCTGCGACCCAAGGAGTTCCCCAGAGAGCCTGTGGGTTCCCCGTCCCTGGGCTGTCCCAGGACAGGCTGGACGGGGCTCAGAGCACCCTGGGATAGCGGAAGGTGTCCCTGCCCGTGGAATGGGATGAGCTTTCAGGTCCCTTCCTACCCCCAGCATAAGCCATGGAATGGTTTATTCCGTGGCTCACTTGGTGGTCAGGGGGCCAATCCCCCCGGACGGATCCTCTTCACCCCCAGCAGCAGGAGCAGCCAGAGGTGCTTCCATCCCTGGAAACGCCGAGCTGAACCCTCCGGGTCCTGCTGGCCGCTGGAAACCAAAGCAACCCCGAGAACTTTGCTACTTTCCAGGCAAAAAACCCATTTTGGTTTAGAATGGAATGAGGAATGAACAGCACCGGGCTTAATCCCAAAAAGCCCTTTGGGTTTGGATGCTCCGTTCCCAGTCTGAAGAGCAGGCCGGGCTGGCCACCCTGGGGAAAGGTGCGGGGAAATGCCAGGAGGGATTACTTCAGGCAAGCGGAGCTGCCGCGTGCAAACATTACTAATTCCCTGGCTGGCCGAGTGTCACTCCTTTGTCATGTGCCACCTTCCCTGCAGCTCCAGACAATCCGCATCCCGCTCCCGGAGACAACGCGTCGGATTTCGCGAGCGATGCCAAAAGTCTCACTTTTCCTCCTAAAAAGCAATGCCTCTGACACTTCCCCGCCATGGCTTTCTATTTGTACTGAAACGTGTGTTTGGTGGGTGAGAGTGCGGCGTGGTTTGAACAGTTGTCAGAAGTTTTATTTTTGGAAGAAGACAGAGAGGATTTGGTGAGCTAATTAAGAGTTTGCGAAGTTTCCTGGAGAAATGAGAAAGGCCCAAACCTGCTCCAAAGCGCGTTTTCCACTCCATTCCTCGTTTGCCACCTCCTCCTCCTCCTCTAGTTGATAAATCTGTTAATTAATGGTGTTTATTCTCCTCCCGGCCCCGCCTGAGCCATGGCTTGGTGATTATATGATTAGGCAGCGATGATAACGCATGTGGGAAAAGGTATTTATTGTGTGTGTGGGCTCCCCATCGCTATGGAAACAGGCAAATATTTGCAGACCTCCACTCCTGATTAATCCCTCCCTTATTATATAAAGTCTGGATGGGGAGAATTCCCGGTGACAGTTTCCGTACGTGTGCACCAGGCTCATCAAACTCCGGTAATTCAAGGCTCCGTCACGCCGGCGCCGTTTCCCAGCCAGCCATTTTATCAGCGTGCGGCTGGAACACCAGTGCTGGGAATTGTTTCTAGACCTCTTGGTTCCCATCTCGGGGACAGGAGCGTCACCACAAACACACTTCTCCCTGGAGGGAGGGACGCAGGCACAGCTCTCGCCGGCAGTGCGGGATCAGAGTCCTGCCGGGAGAACGCCCGGGACGGGGAAACGACGATTCCAGGATTCCGTGAACACTTCGACATCCCGCGACGAATCGGGACAGCAGCAGAGAGGAGGCACGGGTGACCATGCCTGAAACTCTTTGCACAGTGTTACAGAACTTGCTAGGGGATGAAACCTTCTTCTGCCCGGAATCCTCTCTTGGAAGAAAATCCTTATGAAAACCTCCGTGACCTGGGCTTGCAGCTCATAAACACACCCTGGAATTCTCTCCGGGAGCTGGGAAGCATCCCACCAGGCTCGCAGAGCACAGAGCTGAGGGGCTCCTGGCAGGGAGGGAGGAGGGCGGCAGGTGGGAGAGGGAAGCTCCAGGCACTGCCGAGGCTCGGCCAGCCAGGAAGGACTCCTTGGGACGGCTCCGAAGGGCAGCGAGGCAGAAGGAAGCGCTGAAGGAGGCGAGTGGAGCCGCTCCTGCTGATCTGCAGGGCCTTGGGGCATCTCTCGGAACATCTGCAGGCACCTCGGGCAAAATCCTCTCCCTGCTGAATGGAGAACTCGCTGCTGACCTCGAAATGGCCACGATCGCGGCCGGGAGCTGCCGGGCTGTGGCACGGGGACACGGCGGGGACCGCCCCGATCCCAGGGCCGGAGAGGACAGCGGATGAAGCGCCAGGAAGAGAAGGCCGGAGGTGTGCAGTTCTCCTGCTCTGTCGTTTGACGGGGGAATCTTTGTCCGGGGAAAACTCCTTTGAATCCAGTCGTGTTTCACAAGCGAACGCGTTAGTGGCTGTGCCCAAGGGCCTGAGTCAGCCTCGATCTGCGCTACAAAACCAGCGGACGAGGCGCTGTTGCAGAGGTCTGCACGAGGGACACTCGGAGCCAGGTGCCTGCCTGGACGTGCTCTGGATGCTCCTCTCCCCTTGGAGAATTTGGGAACGGAGTCATGAGGTGGTGGCCAGGACCCAGTTCTTGAGAAGGCCCGGGGCTTGAGAGATATTTGTAAACTATGCTGGGATAATATCATAAGGTCAGGGAATCACAGAATGCTCTGAGCTGGAAGAGGATCTTGGAGGTCTTTTTCATCCTAAACGATTCTGTGAGCCCGTGACTGGTACTTTGAGCGCCAGAAGGATCGGTTCTACCTCGTGCTTCCCCCGGAATCTGGGCAGGTGCATCCCAAAATTGATGCCCGGGGTTTCACTAAGGGTCTGGTTCCCTTGACCGAGGAACCTCCAGCTCCTTCATTCCCCCTTCCGAGGAACCCGATTATTGACTCGCGCTTTGTCACAATGACAGAGTTGGGCTCCTGGATGGGAAATGTTTAAATCAAGCAGCAATTAATGCATTGTGAAGCACTTGAGGTAATTGTGTAATGAGCACCGCATTACCTGGAGTAGGAACACGTTTCCCAGCTAACCCAGCAGGGAAACAATGTGGGGTTTGCCGGGGGATTTTCGGGCGTGAAGCGCTGCTGTGCCGGGGCCGTGTGAGGCCATACTCTGCGGACATCCCTGCGTGCCCGTCTGTCCTGAGCCGTGTGACGAGGGCCCGGTGCTGTTCCCAGTGCAGGAACAGCGCAGCCCCGAGCTGAGCCCGCTCCATCCGGCTGGGCTTGGTTTGCTACCTCACGGAGCAGGTCGGAACACCCCAAAGGAATCAGCTCCTCACCTGAGGGGCTTGGAGAAATCCGGGAACTCCAGCACAAAGCGCTCCCACAGGTCATCCACAGGGAGAGGGGGAAATCGGCCACTGTGGGGGGCGGAGGAGCCTGTGCAGTGCCTGCCCCTCCAGGAGCAGCGCCCCGCGCTGTGCCCCCGCTCGATGGGGAGGAGTTCCCCACTGCAGGGCTGTGGAATCCCGCTTTCCCAGGAGCTGCCAGTGACAGGGACCCCAGAACCTCCCCACGTGCGGGTCACTCCTCACATCACCCCTGCTCTCCCTCGCTCCCAGAGGTGGACCCAATTCCACAGGGCACACGATCCCGAACTCCTTCCAGCAGCAAATATCCCTGTGGGAAGGCAAAGCACGACCTGACGCTTTGGTTTTCAAGGAAAATGCTTCCTTTTTTTAAAAAAGGAGGCCTGGGCTAGCGGGAGGTGTCCCTGCCGGAGGCTTGGAACGAGGTGAGCTTCCAGGTCCCTTCCAGCCCGGCTCATCCTGGGATTCGCTGATTCTACAGCTCCCACTTGGCCTTCCCACGAATCATCCCAGCTCTGGGGCTTTAAGGGAAAGAACCACCTGGACACCACGTTTGTGCTTTTCACGGTGCTCCCGGGAGCTGCTGAGCAAGGCAAGTCCCGCCGTGTGCTCGCACCTTTACCTTTGAAAGATGCTGATCCCATTTTCTCCTTCAGCCTGTTCCTCTCAGCTGCTCGCGCCCGGGGTTTATTCAATTCCTGGCGCTGCACAATAAAAATCAATAAAAAGCATTTATTATAAAGTACCAGAGATTCAAATAACTGGCAGAGCAAGGATGCACACTTCACACAAAATGTGATTTATGCTCTGCGGAGGGGAAAACATCCAGTAAGCAGAAAAGGAACTTTTATTGTCTTGCCAATGAATCGCTGTCCTGCCTTAGCTACACTTAACAGGCAGGAAAATGTTATTTAATAACATTCATTTAGCAGTTTATTATCGATAGGAGCGAGGTAAATAAGGAGCATTTCTCCTGCTAGCAGGGACTTTAATCAGGTCAGCGCAGTGGCTGCCTCAGTTTCCAACGCTTCCACTCACTCCCAGAGCAGCTGTGGCTGCCCCTGGATCCCTGGCAGTGCTCCAGGCCAGGCTGGACGGGGCTGGGAGCACCCTGGGGCAGTGGGAGGGGTCCCTGCCACGGCAGGGGTGGGACACGGTGTTCCTTAGGGTGCTTCCAACGCAGAGCATTCCAGGACTCTCTGACAGCATTCCCTGGGGGATAGGCAGGCCGGGACCGCTGGTTTCCCATATGGAACTCGGATGTTCCCACTTCCTCACGCCTCACCCACGCCCAGTCCTGTGCAGCCACGTCTGGCTCCCAAAGCATTCCCATTGTCCGCAGGGCGTGGCAGGAGCTGGGGCGTCCCCAGGGACATTCCCACGGATGTGTGACGCCACAGCTGTGCTGACCTGCACCAGGCTGAGTGCTCTGGCTAGGAGGCATCCCGAGACACGGCGGAAGAGCAACGCGACACCCCAGCTGCACCAGGAGCTGCTCCGTGGTGCCCTTCACAGGCGGGCTGGAGCGTCCTCAGCTCGGGAACACGAAGAGGAGGAAAAGCTGCTGCAGTTGTTGCCAGTGGCACACTGGAATTCCTCGGATCCGTCTCTGGCCGTTTTGTCCCACGAACCCGGCACTAATTAAGGCTGTAAATACGCCTTGGCCCCGCCTGCCTGCCGGGCTCCTCCAACATTTATGAGCCCTCATGAATATGCAAATGGAGCCTAATGGCTGCAGACCGGTGCGGAGTCCAAGTGCTGCGTTAATATTTCATACGAGGACGGGAGCAGACCCACGCCCATCAATTTGGGACAAACGCGGCCCTTCATTAATTAATCATCGATTAAAATACGGCAGCGCTCGGATTTGGCGTTTCCCAGGGAAAGGGGTGTCTGGGAAGAGCTTCTCGGGCATTATTCCCCTTGGGAAGAGGCCTGGCAGCCTGTGGGACTGCCGGGAAGCCTCCGGGATGAGGAGAGTGGGAGATGGACACTCAGAGTTATGGATGGACACACTGTCTTGTTTCCAAGGATCTGCTGGGTCCGGAAGTCCAAGGAGCTCCAGCTCAAAGTCCTGTCCTCTGCTGGGACATACGTTCCTGCTGGGAACATACCTGTGGTTTACGCTTATCTTTCCCTCCCCTTCCCTCCCAGCTGGGAGGTTCGGATCTCAGCGGTGCCGGGATCTGACGCGTCCCCGCATCCCGTGGGATACAAGCAGCCACCTCCTCTCTTTTGGAATCCTTTCTCCCAAAGATTGGGTAAAGATTTGACAGCAAGGCAGTAAACGTCGGGAGAAAGGGATGAGGGGCGGGAAGGTCCCTTTTTTGGGGGATTTCGGTGCCCAAAGCACAGCCAGTGCTGCCATTGATCCCAGGAAGGGGAAGGTCTCCGGGCCGGGCAGCGAGAACTTGTTAAGAGTCTCCAGATCCCGTCAAAAAGCCTCTGGTTTATGGCTCTCAGTGGAAGGGGGAAGTTTTTGATGAGGTGCATGAGCAGTGACCCCATAAATTGCTCGATAAAGTGTAAACATGGGTTGGAAAAAGGCTTTTGGGAACCCAACTTTAATAATAATTTAAACTGCCTTAAATATTTATGTGCCCAGTCTCAGCACAGCTTGTAATTAGGGAAGATTATTTCTCGTTTTGTGCATTTTGGTGCATTTCGAGGCTGTGCTGCCACCAGGTTCTGACACTTTCATCTCGGCAGAGTTAAAAAATGAAATAAAAAAGGGATAATTTCCTTTTTTTCCACCTTAATAGAAAGATAAAGCAGCGCCATCATTGCTGCGTTTGCCGGTACAATCTCGGGGTTTAGCGATGTTGATAATCTTCTTTTGATGCTAATTAATTACAAGTAATCATAAAAACAAATGGAAAGCACTATAGCTGCAGCAGGGGTTTTTATGCTTATGAAATAATGCATCTTTATGCATTTGTTTATTTGCCATGGAAAAAAATGTAATCTATATTCATGGGCAAACAGCTTCAGCACGCGGCGCTGGGGCTGCGCAGCACTCCCAGCTTCAGCTGCTTTCCCTTTTTCCAGTGGCAAATCCCAAAGTCCATCCCTCGGAGGGATTTGGTGCTCAGCCGTGTTTGTCCACAGGCTCGGGAATACGGGTTTCAAAGGAAATGCCATTTGTCCGTAGCTGAATATCCATCCAAAATGACTTCAAATCAATTAAAGGGATTCGCGCCCAAAATAAACGGGGAAACGGGAGCCGGCATCGTATCCTGGTGCCGCCTCACCCATCCCAACATTCTGTTTGCCAGGAAACCATCCCTGTCTCGGAGGGTTCATGAGGGAAGGGCCTCATTTCTCATCTGGGATTCTGGAACGGCCTCGGAGATGTCGGCTGTGTCCCGCTGGCCCTCGGCCCTGCCGTGCTCCCGGTCTCCTCCGGCCGCTTTCCGTACGTGTTAAACAGTGTTGGGGGAAGAGACTCACGGCTAAGCCAGGCTCTGGGTGGCTGCAGCTGCTCCTTGGGATCCTCTGGGATCTCTCCGGGAGGAAGGAGCAGAGCCAGGTCTGAAAACTTCCTCCAGCCCTGGCCAAGGCTCGGGGCTGAGTCACCGGCAACTCATTATCGGGACTTTGTGTATTGACCTAATTGCTGGAAGGGGGCCCCGAATTCCTTGGCAACTTCCAAGAGCGAGAAACAGAAGCTTTTATGGGATTAGACGTGAAAATGAGCAAAACAAGGCCATGGAGGCCTCTCTGCGGAACGGACCTCGGGTTTAAACTAAATATTTTCCTTCTGATTTCCCATATATTTGAGTTTTGCCCCGGCAGGAAAGCACGTCCCGGGCCGGGTGACATCATCGCACCGGGGGCTCCGGGTGCCTCGGAGCCGGGACGTGCCCGTCGCTGTGCCCACGTCAGATGCCCTGCATGGGCTGGAGATCGTCCAGCAGCGCGAGCGTTCCCGAGGTTCTGAGCTGCTGGAGCGGCTGGATGCCACCCAGGGCATTCCCACCTGGCTGCGGCCGCTCTGGGGCTGGGCCCAGCACCAAAGGCAGGTCCTGCTCTGCCTCCCCTTGGGATGGATTTTCCCCGGACCCGTGTGGGAAGGGCCCATATGCATATTGTATGCTAATGAGCAGCCCCAAATAAGGCAGGGAGGTTCAGCTCTGCCGGAGATAGGGATCTGCCGGAATAGCAGAGGTGCTAAAGCTCCAGCAGCACGTTTTGGTTAATCAAACGATACGGAATTAACACACGGTACAGTAATTGCCTTGTTAGATGGAAATGAAGCCCTGCTCGGAGACAGGAATCTGGAGTGTGACTCACTGTTCCAGCCACATTTAGATTGTTGTCGGCACAATTAGGATTTGGAATTTACAAGTGGAGGGGGGTTTTATTTTATTTAATCAATCGCCATAGCAACGGCAAAATTCAACAGGAGGTGTTCCCTCTTCCATGTCCAGAGGGTTGGACTCGTTCCTCTGGCTAAGGGAAAAGCAAACTTCCAAACTTTGGGAAAACCAGCTTTTTCAGCAGCTTACCCTGGCGCTCCCTAAATCCACAGGGGATTCCAGCCCAGCTCCTTCTTCAGCTCCATTGTCCGGTGGAACAAAGCTTGAGGAACGCACGACTTCGCAGCCATCTCAGAACTCCTGTCTCAGGAGCTTCCCTGGGAATTAGGGAGGCTTCCCTGGAGGGGAGAAAAGCTCTCATGAACTATTTGTACGGGCACAGGGAAAAGGAGCAAAGAACGAAGGAACTGATTTTCCAGGAATGCTTTCCCTGAACAAAGCAAGCAACTCAGAGCGATACCAAACCTCTGTGCTGCCATTCCCGGCTGGAGAGGGAGCTGGGGAGTGCAGGAGAGCAGATATCCCCATGTCCCTGAAAACCCTCGCTGTAGGGAAATGCCATCACCACGTCTCCTGTTCCAGGGACCCTGCTTCCCTCTCTGGCTTTGTCCTTACAAGGTGGCTCCGCTCCTTGTCCGGGAGCTGCCCGGTGCCAGTGACCTTTTCCCTGGATTCTCTCCTGGCTGGGTGCCGCCCGGGGCTGGACACCTGGGAGGTCACTCCAAAGGGGCGAACTCCCTTCCTTGCACAGGGATTCCCTGCGGATGCCCGAGGGGCGGGAAGCTCCAGCTCCAGCTCTTTGCTCCACTGCAAAGTTATGGCTTTGCTCAGTTTGGCCAGGCCTGGGGGGAAAAATCCCCGGGATTTCCATCCCGAATAAAAGCCTTTGGGCTGGCTCTGAAGCTTACCCACCTCGTGCGGACACAGGCAGGTATTATGGGATGCCCCGAAGCTCGCTGCTGCGCCCCAGAGCCGCTGGATGAGGCCGCTCCAGGGCCGCAGAGGGAACGCGCTGGCTCCAGGAGCGTTGCAGCGGTGATTAACGCCAGCCCTGCTTCCTGACACCCCACACCGGGCAGGAACACCGCCCGGAGCCGGAGCGGCACCTGGCCCCGTTAATGACCCCCTCCATCCCAGCGTTCCGCGGCCCTCGCAGGCCGAGCCCTGACCCCGGGTTTACAGGTGGAAGGGAACGAGGCACACGTGGCAGCCAGATGTGCTGCCCACGGAGCCGGCGGCCGCGCCTCGGCGCACGGATAATCCTGAAATATTAGCAGGAGGCGGCGCGGGAGATGGGCCTCATTATTAGAGCCGCAACAGATGGAAAAAAACGGGGAAATGTATTTAACATTCCTGCTCGTTCCTTCAAAAATAATTATCTGATTAAATGTGCCAAATGTGATTTTCATTTTTCCGTCCTCGTCGCCCTGGTAAAAGTGCAGTTGAATTGGCAGCGACGCAGCGCCGCCGAGCTCTGACAGGAATCCTAAAAGGAGCAGGCCAGGCAGTCAGCCTGCACCCAGAACCGGGGATTTAGGGGCCGGCCAGCTCAGTCGTGGACAACGGGGGCTTTGTGCGCTAATCGTAACGCAGAAATTGTGCAGCAGGCACCTTGGCATCGGAACGAGGCGGGGAAGGGGCTGGCCAAGGAGCAGCTAAGGAAACACTCTGGAATTCTCAGGGATCGCCAGCCCCGGGAAAGGGAGATGGACTCCTCAGGAAGCAGCCGCCGAGGTGGACGGGCCGGGATGGAAACACTGGAAATCGGCAGGGGCTGCTCGGGGAGGTGCACAGGTGTCCAGGGAGGGGCTGGACTCTGCTCTGGTGACGAGGTGGCATCGGACACAGGCTGGACTCTGTGATCCTGGAGGTCTTTCCCAGCCCCACTGCCCCTGAGATTCCCAACCCCACTGCTCCTGGGAATTTTCCCCCTCACTGCCAGAGCCCTTGGAAAGAAGAAAGAGGAGCCGCAGGTGAATTTTCAGCTCTCGCACGGGGCGAAAGGTGTGGCTGGTCGGGATTTGATCCCGTTTTTTGGGAAAGCAGCAGCAAATTGGGCTTCAGTCCCTGCTACACAAACCACCCCTGCCTTTGAGTCCCGCTTCCACTGCACCCCCCAGAGCTCCCGTGTCCCTCAATAAACACCCGTTCGGAGGTTTTTAAATGCCCGCTTCCCCAGAGCTGTGTTAGAATAAGGCACGGCTTTAATTGCAGCGAGAGGAGGGGGGAAAGGTATGATTTCCAAAAGGACAGAATACTCGGGATATTTACGGCCCCATTTAGCGCGCTGCTTTGCCTTAAAGAGGTGGGGATTTACATGTGTTAAGTGCTCCTACAAATCTCCTTTACCCTTTCCTGGAAAAGGGCAACACAATAATAATTGTTAAATTTATGCGGTAAGACGTCTGTACTGTAGGGCTCGGCAAACTGAGCTCCACACATTCCCTGCCTCTACTTTCCATCCCTGAGCTGTCTCCACTGAAATTCCTGACTGTCCTGGGATCCAGCGGAGCGGCTGCCGGGGACAGCTCCGTCACTGCCGGCTCTCCCGGGAAGTTTGGGCAGTTTCTCTGCGTGTGGCTTCAAGTTAAGGAACTGTAATTACATGGCCAGAATACACTCACGGAATCCTTTGGAATCACAGGAACTGAGGTTGGAACAGACCTCGAAGACCACTGAGCCTAGCCCTGCCCGGGGCACCGCTGCCACATCCAGGCGGCCGCGAAATCCCTCCGGGAACGGGGACTCCGCCGCCGCCCTGGGCAGCTGTGCCAGCGCCTGGCCACCTTTTCCACGAAGGAATTCCCCCTAAAATCCAACCCGGCGCCAAGCGCTGAGACGCGGCGGGTCACGGGAGCAGCTCTTCCTCCGCAGCCGCGCCCGGAGGCCGCAGGAGATGTCAGAGGTGCTACCAGGTGCCAGCTGCTGTTCGCCCACGCCTCTCCCGAACCGCTCCGAAGCGGCCGGCACGGGCCCGCCGCGAACTTCCCTCCGTGCGAGCACAGCCCCGGCCGGGATGCCGGGGAGGCTCGGGCTGGGCAAGGGCCCTCGTGTTTGCGTTGCCCGCGCTCCGCAGCGAGCCCTGGAGAAAGCGCCTCTCGGAAGGCACTGATAGGCCGTCATCTCCTCCGGGAGAGCGGCGCGTTCCCAGCCGAGGCGTGCGAGGCTGAGATTTATCACAGTTTGCGCTCCAGAACTCCTGGCTCCCTTCGCTCCCCCGGCTTTCCCCGGCCCCTGCTGCCGCGCTCGGGTCACAGCGGCAGCGGCACGTACCTGTGGATTTCGGGGTGCGCGGGAACGCCGCGGCTCTGAGGCGCGATACTCCCGGGAGGAACGGGATGGGGCTGCCTGGAGCGCTGCCAGGGATCCCGGGGCAGCCACAGCTGCTCTGGGAAACCTGTGCCACCCTCACAGCCGGGAACTGCTTCCCGATATCCCACCCATCCCTGCCCTCTGGCACTGGGAAGCCATTCCCTGTGTCTTGTCACTCCGTGCCTTGTCCAAAGTCCCTCTCCAGCTCTCCTGGAGACACTTCAGGCACTGGAAGGGGCTCTGAGCTCTCCCTGGATCCTCCCCTTCTCCAGTCTGGACACCTCGTGCCCTCCTCCCATCCCACACCAGGTAACCTGGACCTCCAGTTCCAGCTGTTAGCCACCGGCTCTCCCAGCTCTCCAAGCTCCAGGGAAAATCCCAAGGTACAAATCCAACTGCAAATCCCTGTGATTCCCCGGCTCCCGGCGCCAGATGATTTTGGTTTACCCTTCCTACACAGAGCTTTGTGCACCAGCCACTGGGGACCATTCCCAGCTCACGTTGTGCACACATTTGGCAGCTGTTTGCCCCCAAAATGCACCAAATCCATCCTTCCCTGGGCATATCCCCCACACCCTTCTCTCTTCTCATTGCTCTGCCCCAAAAATCCCAAGACAGTCAGAGCAGCAAACTCATGGAACAGAGGAGTTAAGAGTTAAAGGCAAAATCATTGCAGGGTCCTTGGAATCATCCTAATTAACCATTTCCTGGCTGAGGAGCTGGGATTGAAGACCCTGCAAGGGTTAAGCCAGGCTGGCTGGGCTGGAGAGGTGCAGGAAAGGCTCCTCCAGGTGGGCACATCCACAGCCTTAGGGACGCCACGATCCCGAGGATCTGAGGGACTCCCCGGGCACCTCTGAGTTTATCCATCCCCAGCGCCAGCCTCTGCTCTCCTCCCTTTGCCTGTTTATCTCCAATCTGTCTATTTAGATTCCTCCTAAACAAGATGGGAATATCTCGGTGCCTGTTGGTGAGACTATTCCGCACCCATCTGTTATTTACATCGTTCGTTTTCCTGAGGTGTCTCCAACAAATCCTGGCTGGGTGCTCTGTATGTGTTATTAATAAAACAGCTGTAAAAATATTAACTGTGCGGCCTAATTGTCAGCCCTGACCGGGAGCCAAATCCACCCCGAACGGATGTGAGCCCTGGAATGCGGCCGCTCTCCAGAGCCGACCCCGCTCCGTGCCTTGCTCCTTCAACGCTTCAGCTGCAGGGCTGGAAGGGACCTTAAGGATCGCCCCGTGCCGTGGAAGGGACGCCTTCCCCTATGCCAGGGTGCTCCAAGCCCCATCCAGCCCGGCCTTGGGCACTCCCAAAGCTTCCACAGCTTTCCTGGGAATCCTGTGCCAGGGCCTCGCCACCCTCCCAGCCAGGAGTTCCACGTGTCTGTGAAAGCCACGGCGGGATGATCAGAGGTGTGGGACCATCTCCCTCCGCTCCTTGGGACATTCTCCTAAAGCAAGGTTCATTTTAGGGAAATCCCGAGATTTAACCCACCAGGTGCCTTTTTGTTCCACCCAAGCCAAGCCCCTGGTTTGGCTGGTTCCTCCTCCTTTTGAAGGGCGCCCTACGGAAAGGGACGAGCAGCTCCGGCACCTGCCAGGGACACTTCCCAAGGAATGTGCTCATCAGGTTTGGTATGAAAAGCCTTTCACTTCGGGGATCTGAGGCTATCCAGGCTTTTGAGGGGAACGGGCACCAGGAACTGGGCTGAATCCAGGAGCCATGGCTGTGCTTTACCCCGAGCTGTGCTCTCCCGGGAGCTGGAGGCTGAGGATGAGTGTTTGTGGCATTTTTGATGTTTCCATGGGGATTGCTATAGAAACAACTCTGCTACCCCTCCATTTATTAATTTACTTTGTTAGGGAACCAAAGGTAAACCACAGCTCCAAAGAAACAATGGCTTGAAAGAGATTTTGCCATCCACGTTTCATTTTCCAGCGAAAGGGCCTTGAGTTTGTGTTTAAAGGACAACATTTGCAGCTAATTTAATCCAGTCAAAGGAATGAGATTCCACAAGGTTTCCTTTGAGACTGGAAAACAACAGCTGATCGATGTCATAACACATTACGGTGTGCCGTGCTTTAGCAATCCTGCTGCAGAGCATCCCTCCAGCTCCAGCCTCCCCTGGCCCCGGGAAGGCACGGAGAGCTCCCAGAACCCTGGGGTGCTTTGGGCTGGAAGGGATCTGAACGCTCAGCAGCTGCCGTGGGCAGGGACACCTTCCACTAGCCCAGGCTGCTGAGCTCCCAACCATCCTTCCCACGCTGGGGGAGGCTGGGGTGGGCAGGGACACAAGGGGAAGGCAGAGCACGGAGTGGTTTAGATGGCAGGGTGCAAATATTCCACGTTGCGGCTCCGTAGTACAGATGGGATTCCTGGGTAAATGCCCTTCCCCACGCGCCTGGAAAATCCTGGCTGTGTTTGGGCAGTTCCCAGTGCCCTGGTAAGGCTGGAGTTACCGGGGAGAAACACGGCGCTCACTTATTCCCCTCACACCCAAGCCCCTGCCCATCCATGAATCCCCCGTGGCCACCAGAGGGTTTAAGGGCAGTGCAGCTGGTTTGACCCAACAGCCAGGGTGCCCTAAAGGGCAGGCAGCAGCCAGACCCACGGGCGAGGCTCGGGCTCTACAGCAAGGTGGGAGCTGTTCCAGGGCCCCAGAGGGTCCTCAAATCGCTTTGTTTTTACCGTGGGAATGGAAGAGCACCAGAAAACCCACCCTGACATTTGAGAGCGGTTGAAAACTCACTGCAAAACCCCACTCTGGGCTCCAGCTCCTTCCCAAGGTCTCAGCCCTCAGTGATTGCTGTGTCTCTGCAGCTCAGCTTGTTTTCCTCCTGTTCTTGTTTTTATGTAAGGGTTTTATTGATGTGCTTTTTTAAAAGAGACATTTTCCTCTTTTTATTCCACGCTGCACATGAAAGATGCCCTGCCTCAGCACAGGGTATCCTGGAATGGTTTGGGTGGGGAGGAACCTTAAGGCTCATCTCCTTCCTTCCCTTGCTACTGCCAGGGACCCCGCACTACCCCAGGTTTCTCCAAGCCCTGTCCCGAAGGGATGGGGCCGGAGTGGTGCGCTCAGGGAAAGCAGGGAACGCGGCTCTTTGGGATGGGGAGATGCCACTGTCCCCTCAGCACAGCTCTGCATGTCCTCCTGTACACACAGAGCTGGGCCTGGCAGCAAAAATCCGCTTCTCCCTGCACATTCCGGGGTCAGGGCGCAGGTGGAGCAGAGCCCAGGGGACAAACAAGGTGAGCTGGGAGCCCCTGCAGGGCCGGCCTGGATTCTGCTCCCTTCCAGGAGCCGAGCCCGGAATGGGGCTGGCATTACTCCAGGGCTTCCCCGGGGCACAGACCCTGCACCACCAGGGGACGGCCAGGGGAGACAGAGGTGATAAAACCGGATAAAATCCGTACGAACTGCCCCGGAGGCAGCAGAGCGCGGGCGGAGCTGCGGCAATCCACGGGAAAGGGGCACCGCACAGAGCAGGAACGGCCAGCAGATCTCCATATGGCAGCCGGCTTCTCCTGCCGGCCCCAAACCGAGTTAGGATGGGGGGGTGGAATTACATTTCATTCTTGTTTTTAATATTTGAAACGCTGCTTAGATTGCGGGCCCGGTGCTGCTCCAGGGGGAGAAGTACCCATGAAATAGCAGCTCGGGGTAATTTCTCCGGTTCGGAGGGACCAGGAGAAATGTCAGGAGGGAAAACGTGTTCCAGAAAGGATTGATTTGATCTTACATGGGAATGCTTTAAATCCAGGGTAGCAAATTCTATCAGTGCCCTGTTTGGAGAGTGAGGAATGAACTGGATTCTTTGCAAGGGAAGGGAAAGGTGCACGTGTCAGATCCAAGGGAAATCCAAGTGTCCCAGTGGAGAAGCCCACCAGATCCCACCCTCACTCGGCACTGAGAGGATTTATCACGGAATGACTTAGGCTGGAAGGGACCTTAAACCCCATCAGTTCCAACACCTCCACCAGCCCAGGCTGCTCCGAGCCCCGTCCAGCCTGGCTTTGGGCACTTCCAGGGACGGAGCATCCACCACTCGTGCACCGGCACCTCCCCACTCCCAGGGTTTCTCCCCGGGAGCTGGAGCGGAGCCCGGTGCTGTGGTGGTCAGCGGGGAGCAGGGACAGCCCCGCGGAAAAGCCCCGCGCAAAGCCGGGATCCAGGCCCCGCCTCGGTTAAACGGGACCCAGGAACAGGAACCACCTGGTGCCTTTGGAAACTCGACTCCTTGTCTCGAGAAAGGATCTGCAGCTCTTTCAGACGAACAGGCATTTCCTGCCCTACTTAAAACGGGGGCAGATTTCCAAACCTGTTTGGGTATTACAAGACGCGGGGTCCTTGGGAAGCAGGGGAGCGGTGACACCTGTGAGAACGAGCAGCCTATTTCCAGCCGCGTTCCCAGGTGCCTGCCGAGAAAAGGCGCTTCCCAAGGCGTGATCCCGACGTGTCGCCGAGCCGAGCCCCAGATCCTCAGGGGTATTTTGGGACCTCTGAAGCCAAGAGCTTGGCCACGGCTGTTTGAATCCGCGTGGAATCACGGAATGCTTTAGGCTGGAAGGGATTTTAAGGATCAGCTCATTCCACCCCATGACCAGGGTGCTCCGAGCCCCGTCCAGCCCGGCCTTGGACACTGCCAGGGATCCAGGGGCAGCCACAGCTGCTCTGGGCACCCTGTGCCAGGGCCTGCCCACCCTCACAGCCAGGAACTCCTTCGCAATATCCCATCTAAACCTCCCCTTTTCATTCCAGGGGGTCCCCTCTGCCACCCCCTGGCCTCTCTTTGCCTCAGAGCTCCTGACACACTCTCAGCGCTGGCAGGTGACATTTCTGTTCAATTCTCCCCAGCAGCTGATGATGAAATCCCATGAACTTTCGATCCCCCTTCAGCGTGGCAGGATAAATCAGCCTCCTGGCTGATGGCATCGCGCTGCCATTTCCTCACCCCACAAATGTTTGCTTTCCATTTGCCTTTGACAACGGGCTGAGTAAACTCTTGCTCCAGTGGAAGGCTTACGCGACGCGGTCCCTTCCCGACCCCGCTCATGTCTCTCACTTACGGGATTTGCGGGCCTGAGAGGCCGGGGAAGTGAGGGATTTCAACCACCGCCGCGGCCCATTGTTACGGTAACAGTAGAGCCACAGTGAGGGCGCCAAGCAGCAGGGCCCTGTGTGTCCCCACCAGGCAACCGCTAGCTGCAAGTCCACGGAGCAGGTAGGGAACACAACGCTTTCCCTAACAACCAGTCTGGGACAGCTCCGTGTCCCCCGTTCCAGGCTGGAACGGCACCTGCCAGCCCCGCTTCAGCCCCGGCTCCCGAGCTCCAGCTGCAGCGGGAACGCACAGGAGGCCGTGTCACACATGAGTGACTCCCGGGCAGGCCAAGTGACAGATGCATTTCCTCGACTCCAGGCCAGGCTCCAGCACAAACCACTCTTCATTTATCAATAATTGGGCCTTAATTTCATTTGGCAGTGCTGGAGCAGCATGCTCAGCTTCCTCTCCAATAGACTCCCGCTAATTAGGCTGGCTCTGGGCATCAATCTCTTGATTTGAGCCTCTAATAATCAACCCAGATCTTGCTTTTTCCACAGGACGTGGTGGCTTTATCCATAACTCATTATTAGCCATAATGGAATGGGAATGGGAACCGCTCTATTATTGATGGCTGGGAGAGGCAGGAGCAGGGATCACACTCTGCCTGTTCACACGGAATCAACGTCTTGATTCCTCTGGCACCTCTCTGGAATAATAAATGCCATGTTTCATTAGTCCTCAGGCGCCAACAAGGGGATTTTTGTTCACTCGGAGGCTATTTATCCGGGAGATTTTGGGGAGGGGTTAATACAGCACAGCAGTTTGGATGTGGGTTGGCCGGAGAGGCTGGGGACTCCCCATCCCCGCAGGTGTCCCAGGCCAGGTTGCAGCAACCTGGAATGGGGGAAGGCGTCCCTGCCCGAGGAACTGGATGTGCTTTAAGGTCCCTCCCATCCCAAACCACTCCGTGATTCTGTGTAACTGTGGCCACAGAGCCTGGGCACCGGGACCCTTATGGTTCCACCCTGGTCACTGCTGGGACTGAAACAATTCACCTCCACAGGAATTCTGGGCACCAGGTTCCCTCATCTCCCAGGTCAATGATGGCAAAGCGTAAAACCCACAAGGAATGGATCAGGAGCATTTTTCCCTCTGTCCCCCCACCCAAACAGGACCTTCCCAAAGCCTTTCCTGCCCGCAGGTGACAGGCTGAGGGGTCTGTTCCCGTTCCCAGCTTTCGGGGAGTGTCACGCCCCGGTGATTCTCTCCAGGGCTCGGCTCCCCCCGGCGTTCTCGCTCCGCGTTTCCTGGCACAGCCCAGCTCGGCGATGGCTCCTCGGGGCCGACTGCCGTGCCCAGACGACCTCTCGGAGGCTGCTGCGCCATCCAACCCATGGCATAACGGAAGAGCATGAGGAGCAAAATTCCTCCTTGTTTCACCCCAGCAACTCCCCCAAATTCAGCGGAGAGCGCTCCATATGGTCCCGCACGAGTCGGGAGACGCGTGGATCGTGCCAGAATAAATGAAATCTCCCAGGTCCTGGTGGCTGGTTATTATTTAAGATCTGTCCCAGTAATTCCTTGGGATGGGAGCTGCCCAGGGAGGTTTGGAGTCCCCATCCCAGGACAAGTCCAAGGAATGCCTGGAGGTGGCACTTGGTGCTCTGGGCCGGGGACAAGGTGGGGACCGGGCACAGGTTGGACTCAGTGATCCCGGAGCTCTTTTCCGATTGGAATAATCCTGGGATTCTGACTGCAAACTCAGGGTTCGTTTCCCAAGCAAACCTTTGCTGTCTGAAGTAATCCCAGAGAACAAAACTCAATTTTTTCCCTGGTTTAGCCACGGAAGGAAGGCAGCCCAGGCCCACCTCAGCTCAGCAGACGGATTCCAGATTCCATTCCCGATGATTTGGAGACGTCCAACTCCTTCTGGTGTCCCTTGCCCCGGGCTGCAGCCCTGCCACTTAAAGAAGATTTGTTCTGAGGGTTTCAGTGGCCCCGGGCCCTTAACATTTCTTTTGGCCTATAAAGAAATTTTATCGTTTTATTGGCGTGAGGAAAATGGCTGCGTCCATCTCGGAATGTGGAGTATTATCCCATTAAAGACAAGGAGCTGATTAATAAAATAAGGCTTTAAAAATACTATTGTGGAGTATAAAGTTGCTAAGCTTGGTTTTATCACAGGACTTTTCACTTTCTTGTTTCCTCACGTCCAACCTCTCACCCTAAAACCGGGAGAGGCCGAGCAGGGAGACGTGGGCTGCAGCGGGAGGGGGGATGGCTCTCCAAGCTGCTCCCAGCTGGAAAGGTCGTGGGATCCCAGGATTTCCTGCGGCGGAAAGGACCCACCTGGATGACGAGTCCAGCTCCTGGCCCTGCACAGGGCACCCCAAAATCCCACCCTGCGCCTGAGCGCTGTCCAAGCGCTCCTGGGGCTCCGGCAGCCTTGGGGAGGTGGCCCCTTCCTGGGAACGGGGCGTGTGAGGCCCCACCCTGCCCTGGCCGCACCCGGGATGCGCCAGAGAGCTCCAGCCCCGCTCGGACTGGGAAGCGCATCCCGCGGGCCGATGGAAAAGGTCCCTGCCGCAAAAGCGGGATTTCCCAGCCCTCTGTGGAACGGCAGGAAACACCCAGCACGCCGTGCCAGCAGCACAGGATCCCATCCCGCTGCGCTCGTCCCAGCAAAGCCCAAAGCCTGGAGCAGCGGCGTTTCCCCGGAGAGCGGGGCAAGGTCGGAGCACATTCCCGAGCCCCCACTCCCTTGCCCCCGGCGCCGGGAAGGGACCCCCGCAGCACCCGCGGCCCCTTCCCTCCGCTGCCCCCACGTATCGATCCCTTCCTCATTCCCAGACTTTTCTGGGCGGTTACCATGGCAATGCCTCGCCTCAATAGGTCCTTGTGAACTTGTTTACCATCCCAATTATAACATTTCCCAATCCAGGCTCCTTCTGACAGCTCCGTGTCTCCCATCTGTGCCTGATCCCATCCGCGCTTCCACAGCACTGCCCCGCCAGCTCCCGCGCTCCCCACGCCCGGCCCGGAACTCCTCCACGGCCACAATTCCCCTGCAGGAAGCGCAGGATTCGCCGCTCGACGCCCAGCCGGGGCCGTGCCGAGGGCGCGCCCGCCACGCTGCGGGCTCCCGAATTCCCGCTCAGGAAAGGGAACTGGAGAGAGGAGCTTTTCCATCGGGCTTGTGTCCGTGTGGGATAAGACAGGATGGAGGGAGCTGCCTTACCTTGTGTGGGGATGGCTGTGGAGTAGGGGTGGGAGGTGCCCCCGGCAGACAGGGAGCTGGGGGATGCAGGATCCCTGGAGCACCCGGGAGCTGGGGGATGCAGGATCCCTGGAGCACCCAATGCCTGAGTGCAGGGCCCCTGGAGCACTGGGAGCTGGGGGATGCAGGATCCCTGGAGCACCGGGAGCTGTGGGATGCAGGATCCCTGGACCCCCAGGAGCTGTGGGATGCAGGATCCCTGGAGCACCTGGGAGCTGTGGGATGCAGGATCCCTGGAGCACCCAATGCCTGAGGGTGCTTTGGATGGAGCCTTTTTCCCTTCTGGTCCATCCAGGCTGGGCAGGACCTGAGTGTGGCCATTGAGGGCCCAAGCAATACGTGGTGTGTCCTCCACTGGACAACACCGGAGCACCAGAATTCCCTGAGGAAAACCTGTTATTTTATCAGAAAGAGCAGGAAAAGGTACGGGAAACCAGAGGCTTTCACACACCTGCCAATGGAGAGACTGGAATGGATCCCTTAATCCTGCAGGCAGGAAGGCACTGACATCCAGGGGGGAAGCTGCAGCCAAATGATTTCAGGGACAAATTTCCAGCTGGGAGGAGAGTGCAGCCACTGGAAGCTCCAAGTCTCCAAATGAAGACCTTCTGGAAGTTTCCTCGGGCAGGGCTGGGCCGGGTGCAGCTATTCCGGGGCGGAGATGAAGTTAGAGCTGATAAAGGTCCCTTGTCCCTGGATCTGGAAAAGAAAAGTGCAGTTAAAAAGAAGGAAATCTGTGCTGGGGTGGCGGCTGCCAAGGCGTGACTCAACCCCAACATGCGCAGATTCCTCCCCGCTCGGGAGTTTTCCAAATAACTCTGAGTTCTCAATGGCTCCTTTATGAGCCTCTGAGGGAGCATTGTCAGGATGGGGCCGGGATGGAGCCTCGCTCCCTGCGCTTCCGTCCCCTCCCGAGCCCCGGCCGTCCCGGGAACGCTGCTTCCACTGGGTTTTGCCCAGGAACACAAAGCTAATCTGGCTGGCAGCGTGCGGCCGGGCTTCAAAAAATCCAGAGGGCTTTGGCAGATAAGCGGGAACGGGAACGGTGCAGATGGCCAGGAGAAGTTCCTGAGACACCAGGGGAAAACAATATTGCTCTGGGAAAGGGCAAAACAAACAACACACAACAGGAATTCGCAGTCCCTCCATGAAAACATTGGAACCTTCCCCAAGGATCACGTGAGCTGCCTGAACACAGTGCCTGTTCTTCGGCCGAGGGTTGGACATGAGCATCCCAGAATCCCGGACTCGTTTCAGTTGGAAAAGAGCTCCAGGACCATCTTGTCCAAGCTGTGCCCGGTCCCCACCTTGTCCCCAGCCCAGAGCACTGAGTGCCACGTCCAGGCCTTCCTTGGACACCTCCAGGGATGGGGAACCCAAACCTCCCTGGGCAGCCCCTGCCAGTGGCTCAGCACCCTTTCATGGAGAAATCTTTCCCATCCTAAATGATTCCCTGCCCAGGGAGGGGGGATGTTTCCCTCCCCACTCCCCCGGCCTGGAATGCAGCATGGATTTATTCTCTCAGCACAAACAGCACGGGAGATCAGACACTTGAACAGGCTTTTCTGTCTTTTTTTCTCATCTCATTTTCATCCCTTTCCTCTTTCTCTGATTGCAATTTCCAACCCTGGAACAGCAACCGAGAGACTTTTGCTCATGAGCAGCAGCAAAAGGCACCGGGAACTCAGTGAGCATGGAAAGAGCCCAGCAGCAGCTTTGGAGTCCCGGATCTCCCTCTTCCTGCCCGTGGTCATCCCACCCCTCCCGGCCCGGAATGGGAGCTTGCACCCCCATCCGCATCTGCCTCTCCATGTGCCGTGGGGAGCTTCCCTCTCCATCCATGTGTGCCGCTCCCGAAATGATGGCTCGGGGTTGCTGTGCTTTTTCAACTCCATTTTCTGGGGTTGTTTGCCATTAAATCCCAACTCCATTCCAGCACTGCCCGTGGCAGGCAGTTTTAGGGAAGTGCCGCCGTGGCTGCCAGGATATTTGGGCCGGACTTTGTTTTTTAATCCCACTAAGCCGGGAACATCTTTCGCTCCGTTTGGAGCCACGGAGCTGGAAAAAGAAGAGCACAGAAGGCCCGTTTTAAAAATGGATGTGGCTGTGCCACAGGGGTGGGCCCGGGTTCTCCCGCTCGTGTCCGCCCTGCCGTGGATGTGGGCACAAGCAAAGGGCACGGAGGAGCCTCCCATCCTCATCCCTTCGGTCACCCGGATCCTGCCTGGAGCTCACAGCCCCAGAAATCCCCGTGGAACAGGAACTAGAGCCAGAAGCTCTGGATTCGCTGCCCTCCGGAGCGTTTGCCGGAGCACATTCCATCTGATTCCTGCCTCAGCGGGAAGGGGAACGGGAACCACACCCAGCTCCTGGTCTGCAGCACGGCCGGGGTTTGCGGGTACCGGCATGGTGTCTCTGTCCCGTGGGGCATCTCCTTCCAGTGGAGCATCACCCCCAGCCCCTCTCCAGCTCCTGCTCTTCCTCCTTCCCCCTTAACCCACGCTACTTTTCAAACAACACCTATCCGGCTCCCAAACTCCTCAGGAGACGGTGATTTGCTGAAACAGGGCCTTAATGTTCCACTTCCTGTATCGTTCCCCTCCTCTGGATGGGTTACTAGGATGGAAGGAACGAGCTTGGAGCCTGCCGGAATTTTAGCGAGGAAGGGGGCGATTGCCCGTGCTTACGGAATTTTTGAGCCGCCTTAGTTTTAGTGGGAGCAGCATCACAATTTAAGCGGGAGACGCGGAAGCTCCAGCTCCAGTGGCTGCTGTAATTGGGTGGGAAGGGAGGCGCCGGGAATGACGGGTTTCCATTTGCAGTACAAACGCTCTTCCCAAAATCACGGGTGCTCGGCAACAAATGCGACACCTGTGTGAAGCCAGGGAGGAGCGGCTCCCATCTCCATCTGAAAGGAGCGTGGAAGCACAAGCCAGGCTGAACAGTGGGAATGTGGAGAGGAGGAGGCCGTTGGAAGAGTGACTCCGTGGGATCCGAGTGGCTCTGGATAGCGGGGAGTCAGTCCTGCCACTGCTCCTGCCTGGGGGCTGGAGGGGCTTCGGTTCTGCCCTCCACCCACTTCCCGCCCTGCAAACCCTTTCGTTTTCCTGAGTCGTCCCGCAGCTCCGGACCCTCCTGCCCCTCTTCCTCCTGCTCCCGCAGGGATGGAGGGCGCCAGCGGGGCTGGAGCTGGGAGAGGCCGCTCGGCGGGGGTGCGGGAGCTGCTTCGCTTTAGGGAAAAGCAACAATTGCCTCCATTGAGCTGCTGGGAAGTGAATCCCGGAGCGGTGGATGGATGCACGTAGCTCCCGGGACATCTGTGGCATCTCTGCCCCATCCTCCAGCCTTCCCCCTCTCCTGCGGGTCCTTTTCCAGCTCCTTTCCCCCTGAACCCAGCCCGGCTTCTCCGAGGCTCTGCAGCAGCTCTCGCTTGAATGGCAACTATTCCATGACTGGAAACTAGGGGGAAGAATTACACCGGGAAGGGAACTGCCGGGAAAAGGCGGCTGGCGCAGGCAGGGAGGCTTCTTCCCTCCCTTACCTTGCGCTTCTGCAAGTCACAACTTTGCCAGGCTGCGAATTCCCAAACCCTGCAGCTCCCCCTCTTTCCCAAGTCTCTGCGCAGCGCCAGCTGCTCGGCGGGGGGCCAGGGAAGTGTGCGGGGGGGAATTCATCCTTGCTCCAGCCTGAAGGCGGCCAGGGAAGCCAGCAGGGGGAACAACAGGAATCACCTTGTCCCGGTGATTCCTCCAGCAGGAGGGGAGGGATGGGGGCAGCGACCATGAACCTGGAATGACCCCGGTTAAACTGAAGGGAACCAAAGCCCCTCTCCGGCTCTCCTGGAGCTCCTTCCAGCGCTGGGGAGGGCTCTGTCTCCCTGGATCCTTCTCTTCTCCAGGCTGGACAGAGCGCAGCAGGAGTGCCCGAGCGGGGCCAGCGTGGGGACACGGTGGGGACAGGGACACAGGGCAGAGGTGCCCGTTCCCCGTTAGCACAGCCCCTGTGAAAGCAGGGAAAGGAAACTCCTTCGCGTGGAGCAGGACGAAATCCAGGCATCTTTGGAAGCTCCACATGGAGCGGTTGGAAGCGCAGTCCACAGCTGCATGGAAGTGAAATCCTCTGGAAAACCGGGAGATTTGGAGCTGCCTGTAAGGCTTCCTCCTTCTCCTCCTCCTCCTCCTCCTCCTCCTCCTCCCCGTGTGATGCAGAGCTCCTTCCCTTGGTAGACACTTCTCCCGAGCATTCCAAGCAGAAGGGAGCGATGGCGGCTTGGCAAGAGCTGAAAATCCGCCTTTGGAGCATGAATCAGCCCCATGATTTCTGGGGAAAGGAACATTTTGGGAGGATTTATGGCATAGCACGCTCCCATCGGATCTGCTGTCACAGAGCCTGCTAAAGGCTCCAGATAAAAGGGTTGCAGTTTACAGCCCTGGAAAATTGGAATGAATTCCCTGCTGGGAGCACACGGCAAGGACTCGCAGGAATCCTGCCCGAGATGTTCCCTGGGACCAGGAGGGTTGGAAAAGCAGCTCCAAGGGGATGAGGATGGAGCTGGCTGCGCAGAACCATCCCGCGGGCAGCTCTGGCATGATCCATGGCTGTCCCTGACAGGGAGTTGTTAACCCTGACCCGGGGAGCATCAAGAGAGGGAAAAATTCGGGAACAGATCTGGAGAGGAGAGTTTTAAGTGAGCTTCATTTGTGGGAAGGACTTCCTGCTTTTCCATCTGGGACCTCTGACCTGGGATGAGAATCTTTTCCCAGTTATTTATTTCTCCTTGTTTAAAGGTAATATTTCACGATGTCCACGGACTTCTGCTATCCAGAATTCTGGCATAAACCCAACTCAGCCTCCTCCAGCTCCACAGCCGGGAAAAGGCTGGATGCAGGGATATTCCCATCCCACCCAGCCTCCACAATGAACCTCCTGATGGCCAAGTGATGAAATCCCATTGCTAAACATCCCAAAATCTTGTTCCACCCAATATCCCAAAGAGTTGCACTTAAAACTGCCACAAAACCTGTCCCACACCGGGGAAACACGTGGAAAACGCGACTGTTGGGAAAGGCTGGTGGGCTCCTGAGTTTCTTCCAGGAGACTCCAGGAGGTTCAAGCTCAAAAGGAAAATGTCTCAAGTTTGAAACGAGTAAGTGAATACATTAACTAGGAAGTTTGTGCAAAAATAATTAGGAAAAAAAAATCAGGGTGTTTGGAAAAAAATGAAGCTATTAGGAAAGAAAATGAAGAGGTTTAGACAAAACAACTTAGGAAGTGTGTAAAAAGGAAGATTGGAAAGAAAAGAAGTTTGTACAAAAAGAAGCGAGCACAAAAAATTAAGAAGTTTGCCACAAAATTAAGAAGTTTGCTGCAAAAGCTTCCGAAGCGAGAGCCCAGAATCTTTCGCGGGGAGGAGCTGCACAAAAGCAGCTCCCTGAACATGTTTTGCCTTTCCCAAAGCTGTTCCCTAAATGTCACTTTTATCGCCTTCTCTCCCAGCCTTTATGACCATATGTGTTTTTATGATATTCACAACATGCTTGTGCCACACAAGATGCAAATGCAATTTCCTGCTGGAATGGCTCAATATGCACAGCAGCAAACGAGGGACACAAAGGGAGGAGAAGCGGCTCCGGGGCCGCCTGCCCGGGGCTTTCTCCCCCCGCCCGGAACTACCTGGCAAGGGAGGCGGAGTTCGGCTCCTGCTCCTGCCCACCTGGGGGCTCGGCCAAGCACCTTCCTTGGGGGAACCTCTTCCTCGTGGAATCACGGAATGCCGGGATCTGTGAGCTTGGAAACACCGCCAGGATCCCGGAGTCCGACCCGTGACCCATCCCCACCTTGTCCAGGCGCTCCTTGGACGCCTCCGAGCCTCCCGGGACAGCCCACGCCAAGAATCCTTTCCCTGGAGAAAGGAAAATCCTTTCCTCCTCCTGTCCAACCTGGACCTCCCCTGGCACAGCCTGAGGCTGTTTGCTTGTGCCCTGTCAAAATTCCAGCTCTTCGTGTGAGGAGGATCTGGATTGCCCACTGCTTCTCCTCTTACAATTCCAGAGAGCTGGAGAGGGACTTTGGACCAGGCAGGAAGTGGGAAATTCCATCCTGGGATCGATAATCTGGGATATCAGCTCAGGAAATAGAAAACATCAGAGAGGGAATTTTGAAATCCGGAGCAGAGCATCCAAAAATAAGGAGAGGTAGGGAAATCCCATTTCCTGAGGAATTTTAAACACATTGGGACAGGTTTTTCCAGCTGGGAGCGAGTGTCACAGTGCCTCCCAAAGTGCAAAGCAGCAGTTTGGGTTAGTCCTGGCGGCACGTCCAGGGAAAAGCGGGAAAAAGAAGTCGTCGTCCTTAAAATATTCATCCCTGGGCTCCCAGCCTGACACGTGTAGTGGTTCGGAGGAAGAATCCTCCGGGCTTCAGCCGCCTGCCTTTGGCCCGGCTTGGAATTACTCATGGAATAATAAATTCCCATGAATTATTTACGGCTTCCTCGTGTACTACGCTGGAAGACAACTCCCACCTTGCCGTGCGTTTTTACCTTGGCTCCTGCCCTCGGCTCCTGCCACCTTCCGGGGTCCCGGAGCGGATCCCGGCGGAGCGCAGGTGTGAATCCGGGATGAGCGTTCCCGCACGCGCCTCCTGCCCCGCTCCTGCAGGTGGGAATTTGGCACAATAAATCCCATCGTTTCCTGCAAGAGCAGCTGATGGGATTGGTCATGGAAAGGGGGGCTCAAACTGATCCTCTTTCCCCAGCTATGGATCAGCTCCTGAGTTATTCCAGTGGCCAAGAGGGACAGGGTGGGATTTCCAGAGGAGGTCAAGGAGATGCTCCAAGGTTGGAGCTCCTCTGCTCTGGAGCCAGGCTGGGAGACCTGGGAATGTTCACCTGGAGAAGAGAAGGCTCCAGGGAGAGCTCAGAGCCCCTGCCAGGGCCTAAAGGGGCTCCAGGAGAGCTGCAGAGGGACTGGGGACAAGGCCTGGAGGGACAGGACATGGGGAATGGCTTCCCAGTGCCAGAGGGCAGGGATGGATGGGATATTGGGCAGGAATTCCTGGCTGGGAAGGTGGAGAGTCCCTGGCACAGGGTGCCCAGAGCAGCTGTGGCTGTTCCTGGATCCCTGGCAGTGCCCAAGGCCAGGCTGGATGGGGCTGGTGCTGGGATTTGGGATGATCCCGGTGTGGATCCAGCCTGGCCTTCAGTGGGATCATGAAGCTGGGACCATGAGGCACCAGGGAAAGCCCTCCTGGACTCCAGCCCCAGCCACTGGGAAGTGTTATGAATTTGTGGATTTCTACCTGAAAATGGGAATTCAATTGAAAATTAAAAAAAAATTCTGACTCAAACGCAGGAAATTAATTAAGTTTGACTCAAATAATCCAGAATCCCACAGGGATGAGGCCAGACAATTAATCAGGAGCGGAGGAGCTGTTCCAGTGGGGTTCTGAGGGAATGCAGCTCCTTTGGGAGGAATTTGGGATCTGCTCCCTCCCCTGGGCTGCGCTGGAGGAGAATCCCCCCCTGGATTTCTCCATAATCCGCAGCGGGATTTTTCCCCAATGTGCAATATCCTTGTCCTAATTGAGGAGCTTTTGTGCCTCCTCCTCAGGAGCCGGAGAACAAGAGGATTAAGGGAAGAACTCCCGGAAAATCCCAGCCCGTGGTATTGCTCGGTGCTGGCCGAACAATTCCGATCTAATTGATCACGGCATTAATTCCCGCTGATCTCTGTGTGCTCGGGGAGCCTGCTGGGAGATTCCTAATCAAATTACAACTAATTCCGAGCAATCTGACACTGCCGCGGCTTTTGTCTCTATTTTCGGGAGTCAGGGGATATGAAATGCATTTTCCATCTTGATCCGAGCGCACGCACTGGAAAAAGGCCTCTAAAATCATCACTCGCACGCCGTGCTGATTGGGGGCACGGGACTCGTGCGGCTCGGGGAAATTAAACTGGAAATGGGAACAAGCTGCCGAGTCACAGAGTCCTGGAATCATCAAATCCTGCAGCGGGCTGGGCTGGGAGAGGTTTGCAGCCCATCCCCAGTGGGCAGGAGCAGCTTCCCCAAGCTGCTCCCGGCCCCCTGAGCACTTCCAGGGACGAGGCAGCAGAGCCTTGATCATTGATGTACCGGGGAATTCCAGGGCTGTTCATCCCTTCCAACTGGGGGAACGCTGGAGTTAAAAGCAGGGATGGAAGTGGGAGCGAAAGGCGGCGTTTTACCTCCCAGCTCGGATGGAGCCCATCCAAAAACCCCCGGCAAGACCAAAGGAGCAGGGATGCGTCGCTCATCTGGGCTAAATCAACGGGATTTATGGATTTCATCCCGCCCAGGCACCGCTCCCGGGGAGAGGTGCTGGGTGCCGGCGTTCCCGGGGCTCCTCGTCCAGGTGCTCCCCTTTGACCCCAACCTGTGAAAACCTCGGAAGGTTTCAGGTTGCGCGTGTTTGGAAAACTCCAATAAAAGGTGCTTTATTGGTTCTAATTAAATCTTTTTTTCCGAGGTGGAGCAGATCCCAGTTAACTTTAATTTAGGGCTGACATTTACCCGTTGCCGAAGGAGGGGGAATTCCAAGTGGACAATTCATTGCAATTTGAGGGAAAAACATCCTCGAAATGCCAGAAAAGTGCATATTTAACATTTGCAGCAATTAAGTGATTTTAATTTAATAATAAATCCCTCTTGTCTCTATTTCCCCTCATCCCTCACTCCTGGCCTGGCACAGGGACTGCACTGCACTAATTCCTCCTTCTTCCAGAGTAAATAAGCTTTAATTCCTTTCTCCAGCCAGGCAGCACCTTTATAATTTCACTTTTTGTCAAGAAACCCTTCATTTGGAGTTGTTTTTTTTCCTGCAACAACTTTTTCCCTCTACCCCGCAGAACAAGCCCAGACTATCCCGCATCTGGTCCGGGTGGGAATTCCTCTAGAGCACCATCTGGCATGGTTTTTATGGAAACACAAAGGAAATTCTGCCATAACCCCCCTGGCTGCCCTCAGACATCCTCGAACTCTTGTTCCAAAGTCACTTTTGCTGGGTCTTTTCCTTGGAAGCACCCGGGTTTGTGGGACGCAACGCGCGAGGGAAGAGATCTTGCTTTCAGTGTGGGGATTAACGATGGGGATCCCGGGCAGGAGGAGCTCGGGTCCAGCTGGAGCAAGTCTGGAGGAGGCACAGAGCTGCTCCCAGGGCTGGAGCCCCTCTGCTCTGGAGCCAGCCTGGGACAGCTGGGGGTGCTCACCTGGAGAAGGGAAGGCTCCAGGGAGACCTCAGAGCCACTGGCAGGGCCTAAAGGGGCTCCGGGAGAGCTGGAGAGGGACTGGGGACAAGGCATGGAGGGACAGGACACAGGGAATGGCTTCCCTGTGCCAGAGGGCAGGGCTGGATGGGATATCGGGAAGGAATTGCTGTCTGTGAGGGTGGGGAGGCCCTGGCACAGGGGCCCCAGAGCAGCTGGGGCTGCCCCTGGATCCCTGGCAGTGTCCCAGGCCAGGCTGGACGGGGCTTGGAGCAGCCTGGGACAGTGGAAGGGATCCCTGCCCATGGCAGGGGTGGAACGAGATGATCCTTAAGATCCTTCCAAGGTAAAGTTTCTCTGAGGGGGGGCTGGACCCCCTACCCTCCATCCAGCCCTTCCCTTGTCCTTCCAGACGCCTCCTGAGGCCGAGCCCTCTGGAATGTGCCCTTCACCCTGCTCGCTCCGCTCTCCCGCCCCATCCATCTGGGGTGTCCGGCCGGGAGCTGCTGCCGCCTCTTTGCTGACTGTGCCCGTTCGGCTCCATATGTTTTCCCTGGCAGGGTCCCGGAGTCATCCCCCTCTCGGAGCAGAGTTGGCTTAATGATAGCCATTCGTTAGGAACTGTTAATGGAGTTTCCATCCCAATTAAGCTGCTCCGCACCTTGCGACACGCGGCGCTCCCGAGTCCCTGGGAGCAGACGGAGCTGTGGTGGGAATCGCGCCGGGATTCAGCCAGATGACTCCCATTAATAACGGGGAACACGGAAAGGCACCCGAGCTGCCCAGCCGGACACCTCCAATCCAGCTGCACTGGGAATTCAGGGATTTGGGCACCTGGATGGGCAGCAGAGGGAAGGGATGCCATAAAACGCTGAGGTCTCATCCTGGGAAACCTCAGCCATTCCCTGGTCGGATTTGTCCCTCAGGAATAAGGCTGGAAATGGGAAAAAGAAGAAATCCCTTTCAAGAGTGGGAATGGCAAAGCCGGGCCTGGAGGGAACACTCCCCATCCTGGTTCTGCCAGGCAAAAATTCCCATCTTTCATGCTTCCAAGTTTGCCCAGGTCCCTACTGTGTGGCAGCATCCAGGAATCTGGGACTGTATTTTCCCCTGTGATACTAAATTCTGCCCTTTGTGTGAATACAACTGTGAAATAAATACATTATTCCCATTTTAAAACACTATATCCAGGTTTTCTTTTGGAATCACGTCCTATCCCACGGGGTTTATTCATCTACAGCCTCCGGCTGTGTATTTCCAGAGAGGACAAGAAAATATCATTCACAAACAGAAATATTTGTGGAACAACATTCCTGAGTTTCCGGTTATGGCAAAGTTTGTTGACAGAACGAGGTGAAAACACGAAATATTTGGGATGAAACATGCCTGGCTTTAAGTGGAAACCTGCTTCCCATATTCCCTGTCCTCCCTAATAGTTTTTGACAGCATAAACCCACGACCAGTAACGCCAGTAAGGGCTGTGGTTGGAACTGGGGAGTGTCCGACTGTCCCAGCAGCACCTGGGCTCTCCCCATCCATCCCCCGGGATCTTCCCGAGGAGTTTTCCTCCCTGGAGCAAGTTCCCAGGTTTGATTTAGCTTTGCTGGACTAAGCACATTATTAATTGGGTCTCTTTTATTTACAGTTCCGGTGCCTGGAAGATCTGCTGGGGTCGGTAATTGAATTTTGGGAATCCAGTAATTAAAAAAGTCCAAGGAGCAATAAACGGGAGCGTCCGTAAATAACGGCGTCGGAGAAGGGGCATCCATCACCCGGATTAAGTGATTTCAGATCATATTTGAACTCCTTAATTTTAATTTATGGCTTCCTGAGGATTTACGGCCGCTGCTGACTTGGTTTTCCTCCGCCTGCCCCGGAGAAACAGCTTTCCAAGAATCCTTGGATATCTTGGGTTGTAAGCTCAGCGGCCTGGGCTGTTTTGGCGGCTGCGTTCCCGCCCTGGGGACAGCTCCAGGGAAGCCGTGGCGGGGAGAGGGCCAGAGGGGGAGTCCCACCCGGTGATTCCCGGCCGGCTGAGGGATGGATTCCCAGGCGCTGGGCATGGCCTTTTTCCAGGATTAGGGACTGTCACCCCCCAGGGTGGCAGCGCTGCCCTGTGATCCCGCCCCGTGTCCCAGCTCCCAGCAGGCTGATATTCCAGCAGCTCCGCACTGGCCAAGGTGGGAACAGGGATTAACCCCGTCCAAGGCTGGGATTACTTCCCTGCCTGCCTGGACAGGCCTCTCTTTTTAATTCCTGCTTAACTTTAACACCTGGAACGAGCTGCATCCCAGGTAATCCTCAGCATCTGGATTCCCAAAGCCAAGGGATGAAGCTGTTGGAGGCAGGAATAACACCAGAGACACGGGAGATGTCCCTGTGTTTGGTGCTCGGCTCTGTTCCTGGACTGGGAACCCTGGGAGCCTCTCCCAGGACATGAGGCATGGAGTGGGTGCCGGGGGACCTTCGTGTCCTTGGGATGCAGTGGCAGGGATTTCATGTAGGGATCTGCCCTTGTAGGGAGGGGAAGGAGCAGCTTCATTCAGGAGGGTGGGTTTAAAAGTATGATTTCCAACCTGGCCAGCAGTAGGGGAAAATGGGGAATTCTGCTGGGACAGTGGGGCAGGACCACATCCCCTGGGGCTGGAGCACAACACAGTGGAGCTTCTTAATGTTGATCCAATGTTTCACTTGGCATTTCCCCTTTTAGCCCACTTTTACAGCCTTTATTTTATTCAACGCTCCTGCAGGAAGGAAACCGCTGGGCTGCCGAAGCTGCTCCTGTTGCAAGTTTATTTACCTGGTTTTCCACAGCGAGCTGAACTTCCCTCCCTGTCCCTTTTGGAACGCGCCATCTTTCTGGAATCCACCGGAGAAGCACTGGCTGTGGAGAGCAGGGATCAGTTTGGGAGCTTTGCTCTCCCAGAATTCCATGTTTTCCTGGCAGCGGATCAAGAGATGACAAATATCCTGCAAGAAGACAGAGGCTTTATTGTTGCTGTTTGAGGGGATCGGCGTGTCCGAAGTGGGGCTGGGTTGGGAACCGGGCTGGGATTTGGGATAAGTGATTCCAACCTGCACATTAATTATGGATTGATAATCCTGCCTGGCTCATTTTGGGAATAAAAGCTGTAGGGATGGGGAGCTGCTGCCGGCCGCTCGCTGCCATGTGACAGCCCGAGCCTTTGGAAAATGTCATTTGGGAAGTGCCGCTGCCAGAGGCACGTTTTCCCTGGCACCGGGAGGGAGTGGCAGAGCTCAAAGCATCTCCTGGAAAAACGAGGGGAAAAACCCACCTTGGAATGCTGCATCCACAAATCCTGCCACCGGCAGAGAAGGGAGCGGGGAAAGGATTTGAAAATGCTACTGGGAATACGGGAGCATCTTCCCAGCCCCTCGTCCCGCTGGGTCCAGGTTCTAGGGGATGGTGGGAGTGTGGGAAGCCGTGTGAGGATGGACATCCAGGAGGATTCCTGTGCAGGGGGGTGTTTGATGGGATGCTGAGCAGGGATAATCCAAATGAAAAGCCAACACCTCCCAGACCTTCCACTGTTTGTCTCCCCATAATAAGAAATCCTAACCACAGGAGTCATTTGAATCCCTGTTCTTCCAGGACGGAAACACTCGCATCCCACATCCAGCCTCCTCCTCCCGAGCTCCCAACAGCCTGTGCTGTGCCGTGCCAGACAGCAACAGGCGCCAAGCTCTTCCCAAAAAAATTGCACTGAAGGAACACCTTGCTCGTTCCGAGAGAAGGGGCACACGTCAAAAGAGACGAAGGAAAGGAATTGGCCTCGCATTCTGCAGGGGGAAGAGCTGTTGATTTGGGAAAGTGGGAAGGGCTGGAGCACGGAGGGATAGGACAAGGGGAACGGCTTTAAACTGCCAGAGGGCAGCGTCACACTGGACATTGGGAAGGAATTCTTGGCTTCTTCAGCTTCAGGCCATTCCCCCTCATCCTATCGCTGGCTCCCAAAGGTGGGGTCAGATGGACTGAGGCTCTCCCAGCGTCCTCATTTCCCCACTTCCACAGCCACTGCGCCCCCAGCCCGGGAGCTGCTCCCTTTTCCCGTTTTCCCAGGGCTCTGCGCTGTTGGAAGGGGCTGAGCCGGAGGCTGCCAGCTCCGGGTACAGCCTGCGATCCTTCTGCGGGAGCCCGGCGGGTTCGGCGCTCAGCTGCTCCGAGCGGATGCTCCGGAGCTCGGCTTTGGGATCCGCTGCCAGTTCCATATGAATATTAACCATCTGCGGGGTGGGAGCTGCAGCTCTCCATTCCCTCGTGCTCCAGCTCCCAATTCCTTCCCTTCCTTGCTTTTTTAGTGTTTGGGTGGAGCTAACCGGTGCACACCCGTGTTTTCCAGTGGGAATTAATTTGGATAGGTAATTATTATAGATATTTTGATGGATCATTGTTAGAGGCCAGGCTGGACGGGGCTTGGAGCGACCTGGGATAGTGGAAGGTGTCCCTGCCCACAGCACCTCCCACAGTGGAATGGGACGAACTTTAAGGTCCTTTCCGACCTGAACTATTCCGGGATTCTGGGCACGGCATCCCCATGGAGTCAGGGCATTGCCATGCACCTGAATGTGGGAACGGGAAACGTCCTGGCTGTTCAGGGAAGGCAGAACCTTCTCTGGTGCTCAAAGGGAATGCTTCTCTCTGGAATTCTGTTCTCTTCATGGGGACGCCATGCCCAGAATCCTGGAATCAGGTGCAGGAAGCCCCATCCCCAGAGCGCGTTTGTCAGTCCCGTCCTGCTCCAATCAATCCTTGTCTTCCCAGGATTCTCCCAACAACTCGGCCCCCCGTCCTTTGCCACCATCCCAGACCAGCAGTCCCCGATTCCCGGGAACTTTGCAGCTTCCTCATTACCAAAGGTTGTATTTAAGAGTCCCGTGTCTCCGGCTTGATAACCCCCAGATGAGTCCCGCCGGAATTAGCCGTAATTAAGGACATTGTGAAATACGGCGGGGGCAAGGGGAATGACACTGTATTACTTTATTAATAATATTCCTTAACTACACTGGAAATTGCTATTAGGCCTGAACATTCCTGCCTGGATATGGAAATAGTCTTTTGCTATGCTAATCTAGCACAATTTTCTTTTCAATGTAAACAAATTATCCTCTATTAATATGCTGTTCTCCTTGCATAGTTAATTATTGTAACAGTAAGGAATAAAATGCTCTGGCTTTCGCTGTTTCGGATGGAAAAAGGGCTCCATAAATACTTTAATAGGGAGCTAATTATGCACAGAATTCCGATGCCGAAAATGTGTTTGTAATTGCATTAAAATGGTCCTCTGTTCAAATATTGGGAAGCCGGCTAATTGGAGGCGAGCTGGAATTTCAATATTGTGAATCAATGATTTCCATACACTCCCTGTTTGGTTGTGTTTCCCTTCATATTTGGCTTTGGGAACGAAGGGAATATTTAACGGTGCCTAATACGAGCAGCTCCAGGTTTCATACCAACGAGGGAGCGTGGAAAGCAGGAATTTCAGAGGTCTGGGCCGTGGTGTTGGCCTGGATTTGGGTGGGGGCTCCCATGGGAGCACCTGAAGGAGAGAACTCGTTCCCCACGTCTCCCTCACAGGGATCGGCCTCGTCTCCCAAGGAACCGAGGGAAAGGCCTCAGGTTGTGCCTGAGATGTCCAGGCTGGATTTTAGGGAAAATCCCGCCACGGAAAGGGTTGTCTAGCCCTGGACGGTGGGGTTCCCATCCCTGGAAGTGTTCAAAAACCACAGGGGTGTGGCACTTGAGGACACGGGTTAGCGGTGACTTGATGATCCTAAAGCTCTTCTCCGCCCTTAACAACTCCGTGATTCTATCCCTGCGGGAGGGACTCTCCCAGGGGATGATGCTGCACGGCCACCAAACGACGTGGCGTGGCTACCAGCTGCCGGCACGAGGAGCCACGCGGAGATGTGCCAGCCGCCATCCCGTGGGAAACCGGGATGTGCCACAGCCACCCCGCAGCCGGAGAAGGCCGGGGTGGGAACACGGACAACGGGATCACGGGGCACCGAGGCGTCGGCACCGCAGCCGAGGCCGGGTTTGGAGCGGGAACAGGCAAACAGCTTGTGGCACAAAGCAAAGGAGAGAATTCCAAATGGCTAATCTCCAGCCACCCACACAAGTTTTGTCTCTCTTTAGCACCTTTCCCTGTTGCTAAGTCTCGCATCCAAAAAACCGGAGAGGAGACACTCCAAAGGCACTCCAAATTATGCAGCAATATTGTGTCGAGCAGCTGAAAAGAGGCTGGGAGCGGAGCTCGGCAAGGCGGCGCAGTCCCGGCTACCTTTAGGGAAATGCTGATTGCCTTCAGGAAACGCTGATCACCTTTGGCTCTGCGACCTGGGCAGCACCGAGTCCCCGAGGGTGCGCCGGGATGGGCTGGAATGGGCTGGGACAAGGACGGCTCTGTCCTGCTCAGCCCAGCTAAGCGGGGCCTTGGAAGTCCCGCTCATCCCCGCCATTTGTTCCGCACAATCCCAGCGCTCCCGAGCACCCCCCAGCGCACAGGGAATGCTCCGCTTGGGATCGCTGGGTAGGAGAGCTGCCCTGGAAGGGCGGTTTTACCCCTGAAATCCTGCATTTGCCCCGCAGATGACACAGGAACATCTACGGTTGGTTTCCGTTCTGCCCCATGAGTGACCTGAGTCAGGTTACATTCATTTTTAAGGGAGAGAACCCCTTAAAATACACCCGAAGGCGCATGGATGGGCAGGGGAGAGCCTTCCAAGTGAAAATTCCCGACAAATTAGCTCAGGCCAGGAGTTAGCACTTCAATTTTCATAACAAACACTCCAGCAATCCCAATTCCTTAAGCTTGCTCGTAGGAAGCCAAAGAAATCATCTGCTTCAGGGGAAAAAAAAAGAACAAATGGGAAAAAAAGCCGGAAAAAAAGACATGTCAGATCCCAGCTATCCTGCCAAAATCCCCAAACAGCTTCCTAGCTTTTAAGGGAAGAGCATTTGAAATATCTTTGCGGAGTCGTGTCTGTTTGTCTGACAGATGTCTGCAATGTACTGGGAGCTGGAGTCATGCTCCGAATGTAAATAAGATTATGGGCCTTGCAATATTCCCATTCCCTCGGATTTACCTCCACGCCGAGGAAAAGAAAGCGGAAGCCGGGGTTTTTTCCCAGCAGGTTTTTTTCTCTCCGTACCCCACAAGCAGGATTAACATTTTTTTGCCTTGTCAGTTAAATGCCCAGGTTTGTCCTTTAATCCCGTGGTTACTCCAAAGGATCCAGCTCTTGGACCAAAAGGGCAATTTCTGGCTAAAAATAGGAACTATTCACTTGGAAGCATCATCTCCTGTTCCCCTTTCCTTCCCCCCGGAATGAATAACCAAAGTCTCAATAATGGAGCTTACTGAGGCCTGTGCTGCACTCCCCTGGGACAGCGGGATTCCCAGGGGTGTCCCCAGTCCTGGAGCCACGCTTCTGGGGAAAGGCAGGGTGTCCCTGTGGTGGGAAGGGGGAGCTGGGCTTTGGAAGGGTGCAGGTGGCCACTTCAGGGAGCACGGGGCCACTGCCCGCTGTCCTGCTGGGACACTGAGGAACAAGGAGCAGCTCCAGGGCCCCGCGGCAGGGATTGGTCATTTTGCCTTTTCCATCCCCTGCAAACCTTAATTGCAGAAATTAATTCACCAGAATTCCTAAAACAAAGCCTTTTTTCAAAGCTCCAAGCCACCGGATCCGGCCTTTCCCTGCCCTCTCCCGGAGGGACTCCAGAGGGGTTGAGTGGTTTTCCTAAACACGCGGCAACCCCAGCCTTAGACCCTGGGTGCCAGGAGTCATCCCGATGTTCTGGCTGAGCAAGAAATCCCTTAAAAGCAGTGTTTGAATTTGTAATGGGAATGTTGACAGAGCCTCGGCGGGAGCGGCGCGCGCTCCGCAAAGTCAATCCCGTAATTGATCCTGACTCCTACACGGAGCCGCATGTGCCGGGCTGGGCAGCGGCCGGGAATAGCGCCGGGAACAGAGCTGGGAATAGCGCGGCTTTCACCTGAAACAAATGAGGGCTAATTAGATTAATCTGCAAATCAGTGCTCGGCACTTGTATGATTAATGAGCGCCTTGCCCCGCTCTCAGATCACAGCCTTGGATTATTGGAGGGGATTTTATGGGAAAGGAGGTTTCCCCGTCCGTGCCAGGGATCCCGCACGCCGGGAGCTCGGCGGCTCGAGCTGTCCTGCTTTTCCGAGGAGCTGAGCTCGGGATCGTGCGGGTGTCAGACGGACACCCTCCAGCTGTTCGGGAGCCATGTGTCAACATTATTTACCAACCTAATGTGATGATAATTACGGAATAAAGTGCGGGAAGAGCGCACGCGGGCAGGATGGCCATACATACTTAATGATGCCATTCTCCTGCCTTTGCAATCAGCCGGAGCCGAGCCCGTCGCTGGAGACATGTGGGAGCAGCAGCGCAAGCTGTCTGTGCGGGATGCGGGGATGGCTGGATGCGGCAGCGCGCATTCCAAGTAAAAAATTCATTTACAAATGGGTTTCAGGGTTCCCAGCAGATGGAAGAGCACGGAAGTCACGAGCGGCCCTTCTCCGCCGTTTAACCCTCGCGCCGCCGGGAACGGGGCCAGCTGGGAGCAGGGAGAGCGGGAGGCCCAGCCGCAGTTGCTCTGGGAAATGGCTCCTTTAAAGCCCGAACACCTGTACTTTTACTGCTGCAACAGCACACGCAGGAGGCAGATGTGTAACCGGAGCCGTCGGAGCTGCTTGGAATTAGAAAAACATGGCTTGGCAAGGAAGGGAGGGGGCTCGGGAAAGCGTTTGGGAGCAAGGCTTTCATTTCGAGATCAAACCTCGATCTTTAAAGAGTTTCCTCGCGTCACCTTCGGCTCCTGCTGAGCGCCGCTCTCTCCACAGCCAGTCCCACCCGTGGGCACAGCAGCCAATTAATTCCAAAGGCTGCGGGAAGGCGGCGGGATCGGGCCCTGCAGGCTGCGCAGCCAGCGGAGCCCTTCCCAGGTTTAGGGTGGGTATCAGGAATGACTTCTCCGCGGAAAGGGCGGTCCCACCCTGACACAGGGGGCGGATGGGGCACCTGGGGACGTGGGGCAGCGGTGACCTTGGCAGTGCCGGGGAATGGTTGGACTCAGCGGTCCCAGCGGTGCCGAGGCGCTCCCAGGACGCGCAGCTTCCCAGGAAGGCTTTATCTCGTCCTGGATGGAATCTTTCCGGCAGGAGGGCCGAGCTTGGCCGCGCTCCGGCCTTTGCGCAAGGCCCTTATAAAACACCCATTGTGGTGGATGCTCCCCGAGCGCAGCGGCCCTCCCACTCCTTGTTCACCGGGGCATGTAAAACCCGTGGATGCGCACCAGTTTTTATCAGAGGAGAAGCGATTTATCCCTGGGGGCACGAGCAGCCCTTTCCCTCCAAGCTCCTGGAAGCACTCGGCTGCCTCCTGCGAGAGGCAGCACAGGGGCCGGGCTGTGGGGCGGCACCTCTGGCATGGAATCATGGAATGGGAAGGGCCCTCGCAGGTCATCCCGTTCCACCCGCGGGCAGGGACACCTCCGACCAGAGCAGGCTGCCCCAAGCCGTGTCCAGCCTGGCCTGGGACGCTTCCGAGGCTGATCGCACCGAGCGGGTCGGGAGCGGCGCTGTGCCGGGTGCCCACGCTCCCAGCCGCGCTCCCTACGGTCTCCAGCGGGGAAAAGCTCCGGCACGCAGAGCCGGTGCCGGCCAGGCTGCACACGCTTCCCACTCCATCCCATGGCCCTCCATGCTGCTCTCCGCAGATCTGGGGCTTTATCCCCCCGCGTTTTTCCCAAACACTGCACGGGAATTGTTTTTCCTCCAGCCCTTTCCATACCTTCTGGGATTATCCCATGGCTCTGCAGAGTGACCTGACCCCAGAGCACGGTGCCCTTGGGATTTCTGTTTTCCCCTCTTCCCCCCCGCCCTTTTTTTCCTTAAGTGTGAGCTCATTTGAAAATTCCAATTTCTCCAATAACTCGCTGCAGCTGCCGAGATGTTCCCGTGCTTTTGATCACTGTTATTAATGATGTGCTGTAACATATGCAAGGCTTGCAATCCCAGCTACTCTTTCTTACAAAGATCAGTTTGTACTTCCCCCCGCTCCCTTCTCCCCCTTTCCCTCCCTCTTCCCTCCCTTTTCCCTCCCTCCCTCGGCTCTGATGGAGCTCATATGTTTTAGGAAGTTCGTCTCCCAGCTATTAGCCGGAGAATTAGGAAATGTGTGGGCAGCTCCTCTGTGGTACAAAAGACGCTGGAGGAAGAAGCCGTTCCCTCTCATTCCCCAAAGAAGGATTTTGGCTTTATTTCGGGGCCTGAGTTTGCTGTTAAAAATGTTGTGGCTCGTTCCTGATGTTGTCTGATTGACTTCCACGTTTTGAGAAAGGTTTCCAGCTTCGCATTTTTTAATTTCTCAACCACTCCCAGACCAAGTTGTGATCTCAGTGCCGTAAATACAAATTCCAGGTAATTCCATGGGAATCTGCGTATTTATCCCAGGTTTCTAACACCACAAGCACCATCAGAAGCTGAAAGCTAGGATTCCGAGACTGCTCCCAATCCAAGGGGTTCAGAGCCAGTGAAAAACTGGACAATTTCAATCAGTTTTAGTTTACCTCCTGTCACTCCTAATGACTGACACCTAAACCCCCCACAACTTGGGAATTATTTTCCCTGGAATGCTGTGCTGAAGGTGGCAGCATCCCAAGGACACGGGATGCGCCTGAGGACAGCGCTCCCACTTGCGCGAGGGCACCTGGGACGCTCAGCGGGGTGAGGACAGCGCAGGGACAGCCTGGGGACAGGGCTGGATGGAGTGCAGGTGTCCCTCTGCTGATCCAACGCTGCCGCCCGGCTCCGCCTCGGGACGTGGCCCCGCGTCCCCCGTCCCCCGCTCTCGGTGTCGCCCCGCGCTGGGGCAGCGGAGCTGTGCTCCTGCTCTCCCGGTCCCCGTCCTCACGCTGCAGTCCCAGCGCAGGGAGGACCCCGAGGTGACACCCCAGGGTGCCCCCACACGCCGGGACACACCCGATGTGCCTCGGGCTGCTCATGCCGGAGAAATTCCCGGCTCGGAGGCTGCGGAGGAAGCGGGAAGGAGAGAACCAAGTGAACAAAGCCCCGTATTCCAGCACGGAATGGTGGCGTCCTACGGCACAGACCCCCCCAGGCAGGAGAGGGGGTGACCAGACCCCGTCCCCTCTTTCCATGCGGCTCGATGTTATTTCTACGCAGCACAATTAATTCTTTTTAGTGTTTTAGCACCAAGATCACGGGGAGCAGGAGCTGGTTGGGGGGGGGGGACTGTCCCCCCGCGGCTGCTGAATGCCTTTTTATTCCTGAAGCTGCCCGCAGAACGCTGTATTCCCTAAATTTCTCCCCCCTCTCAGCCCCGAGTCGGAACAACCATGAAAAAATAACCCAGGCGGCGCTTCCCCCCCTCCCTTCTCCTTTTCCGTCTTTTTTTCGAGCAGGGCGAAACAGGTGCTGAAATGTGAAACCCTACTGAGGGATTTCCTCGGCTCGGCAGCGTGGTGGGAGCGCGGACCTGGAGCGGGATGTGCTCCCAGGGCTGCCGGAGCAGGCTGGGAGCGCCGGGAGCGCCGCGCTGTCGCTTTAAGAAAAAATAAACTCGGCTCTGAACTACCCAAAACCCTGCCATTTCCAGCCTGGGCTTGATTAATGATTTTTCTATCTAATAAAAGGTTCACAAACCATCTGTTTTTCTCCCTAATGCCTTGCCCAAAGGTTTTTCGTTCCTATTTCAGGCTTGGGGCCAACTGACATTCCCCTCTTTTTTTTTTCCCAGCCTTGTAAACAAACCCTTCTCTCTTTTTAATCTTCCAGGGCTGTTTCCTACCCATCGTTATGCATATTCATTGCGAGTAAACATTTTTAGTGTCTACACTTAATCTCTTCCACTGGCAATTACTGTTCTATGCTGTTTTGTAATGCAGAAGGGCCAACGCTTTCCCTTCTAATAACAGCTGGGTCGCAGATGGGGCCTGCAGTCATTGTAGAAAATAAAAATTTACAAGATGCCAGTGGAATTTATTTCAGTTTTATGGAGTCACAGGAGGAACCTTTCTGTTATCCGCCTTCAGTGCAATCTGCAGGCACAAGGCAGGCTTTTGACATTTAATCAAAGGGGGGTTCAGGTAGGGGCTGGAGCGGCGCGGGAAGAAAGCAGGTGGATCCTATTAGGCAGTGCCATGGTTAATTTATTTGGGAGTGATTGGCTGAGATGTGTGCAGCCAAGCTTTGACACGCCGCGTATATCTTGTTTAGCGGCCCGCTCCCGAACCGCGGCGCTGGCACCGCGCTGCCAGCCAGCTGTGGGGCCGGGGCACCGACGGCAGCCCCGCTCGGCAGCGCCCGCGGGGCCGCCAGGAGAAAGGACTGGGAGCCCGACGCCGCGTTCCTTGGAACGGCCGGAAATCTCCGGTTCAGGTGGTGCCGGAGGCTCAGTCTCCGCGTTCCGCGCCAGGGGTGGTTCTGCGGCAAAATGCGGATCTGAAGCTGGAAAAGGAGGGATTTTAAACCGGCCGGGCCGTGCCCTGCCCTCGCCAGCCCCTAAGGTGTGGAAGTGGTGATCCCACGTGGGGTAGGTGACACCGGGAGCAGCTCCAGGCGCTTGGGATGAGGGCATGGGGAAGATGGAGGGGCTGGAATCTGCCCGCACTGCTCTGCTCTGGCTGCGTGAGAGCAGCTCGGTGGGGTCGGCTGCTTCGCACCGGGAAAAGCCATCCCAAGCCTGGGAACAGCACGGAGCAGCAAGGGACCACGGCACACAGAACCCCAGAATCCCAGCATGGTTTTGGGTGGGAAGGACCTGGAACCCCATGGGCAGGGACACCTCGCACTAGCCCAGGCTGCTCCAAGCCCCGTCTGACCTGGGGGACAGCGCCAACCCTCGGACGCTTCCAGGGATGGAAGATGGCACAAGCCTGGGCCCAGGGCAGGAGGTCACCCTGGGCCATCGGCTGCTTCCACAACCCCTGCGATTCCCGAAATTTCCCGATGAGCAGATACGTGGATGCACAGAAGGAGATCAGGAGTAGAAGCAGTTTGGAGGAAGCTCCCAAGAAATAAAGGACGTATTTCTGTTTAGTGGGCATTGTGTGGAGATTTTTTCCAGACTTTGTAAGCAGCTGAATGAGAAGGACATAACAATCCCACATCCCTCTTTTTCCCCCTTCCTCCCTCATTTCCAGCCTCCAGAAGCAGAAACGTATTGACCCACTCAAATGAATTCGATTTGAGGCGGTGTGGGATTTATTATTCAGGCTTTTTCTCCATTTATAGTCCCAGGGTTTTCAAACCTCTCAGCTAAGGGCAACGGAGCTTTTCCAAAGGATTCTTTGTTTTTCCTTCCCAGGGAATCCTGATTCAGGTGTTGGAATGAGATGATCTTTACAGTCCCTTCCAACCCCAACCGTTCTGTGATTCTGCGTGGAAGGAAAACACAACTTACACGGGGAGAAAATCCTTCAGTTCTTGCAAGTTTGCTGTTCCCTGGCAAACATTTCCCAGAGGCTGGGTTTGGGAAGGGGTGGGAGAAGCTATTAATGTGTGTGGCTCAGTTCAGACTTTCCCTCCTCCCTCCCTTCTTTCAAAAGATGATATTGCTATTTTTTTAACAGGCAAACTCTGTTGAGAATATTGAATTTGGTACATTAAATACCAGAGATGAAGGTCTTAGTGGCTTTTAATGAAGAGGATAAATTCTCCCAGCTACATTTCCCTGTGTATCATCCCCAGTCCCCTTTTCCCAAGCCTTGCCCTTCATTTACAAACTCCAAAGCTGCCAATAAGTTTGTTAATCTCAGTGAAATGCTTTTCCTACTGCAAATATTAGTAAAGATCAACTAATCCAAGTCGCGGGCTGGGAGACGGCCCAGTGGGAGCCTCAGGGTATCCAGCGTGCAGATCCAAACTGGATCTCTGTAATCCCAGCGGGGAGAAACTTCCCTGCGGGTATTTGGTAGCCAGCTGAGAAACGGGAATGGGAAGAAAGTGCTAATCCCATGGAAAGGCTCCCCAGGACAGGCAGAACTCAGCAGCCAGAAGGAAAATGAAGTGGCAATGGCAGGTGAGGAGAGGAGCTGGAGAGCCTGGGATGCTCTGGGATGCAAACACCTCTGACGTCGCCCACGGATTTCGGCTGCCTGGGAACACCCTGGAGATGCCGTGAGGTGGGATAGCCCCGGCAGCTCCTTCCGAGGGCTCCGAGCACCCCAAACCCCACATCCCAACACCCCCGGAGCACCCACACCAGAGCCTGGCCCTGACCCCAAATCGCACCCTTTTATTGAAATGATCCCAAACAGAGAGAAACCCAATAAAAATCCCCCCACTGGGCAGTCTTGCTCCATAACCCGGAATGATTTTTGCTCTGTTCCTGCAGAAACAGCCAGAAGAGGGACCACAGATTAATTAGGATACACGGAGCCGACAGCTCCGATGCCAGTGCCGAGGCTGCTCATAAAGCCAAGCACTGGGCTGGGCCTTGCAGCTCTGTTCCTCACCAAAAGGAGGGATAATCATTCCTGGCAAATGAAAAGCAGCCTTGGGAGGAGAGGAGAGGCTCCGGGAAGGAGCTATGGAGGATGGAGGACTGCGGATTGTGCTGCTCCATGAAATATTCAGGAGCTGATGTGGTTTATGGAATGGGCTCGGGCTGGCGGAACATCTCCTGGATTTGCAGCCAGAGCTGCCTGTGGTGCCGGTGTTTGGGATGATGGGAGGCTCCTCAGCTCCCAAACTTTTCCCGTGCTCTTCATCACAGCACTAACAGGTGGCTGCGGCAGGAGCCCGCTCCAGCAGGGATGGAAGGGGCTCTGCAGCACAGCACCGCAGCCTTCTCCCGAAAAACCCCACCCCCAGATTCCAGCCATCGCTCCTGACTACGGTTCCAGTGTAACATCACATGGCAAAGCCTCCTGGGGGGGGTATAGCCAGAAGTGTTGTTTTCCATGAAGAAATTTTCCCTAATATCCAACCTAAACCTCCCCTGCTGCAACTCGAGGCTGCTTCCTCTTGCCGTGTCCCTTGTTCCGCGGGGGAAGAGCCCGATCCCACCTCACTACAACACGGATATTTCACTGTAGGAAAAGCCTCTCCAGGATTCTGATCCTGAGCAGGACCAGGAGTTGGATGATCCTTGTGGGTCGCTCCCAACTCTGGCTATTCCACGATTCTCAGAAGAATCGGCTCCTTGTGATGCCATTTTCCCCCAGACAATGCTGCCCCCACACTGGGGGCTCTCCATGACACGGGAGCGGGCGATTGGGAAGACGGATGCTGCTCCTGCCCCTCCGGAACAGGCATTTGCAGGGATCCAGCCATCTGCACGGCGGCTCCGCAGGCAGCCAGGATGCCGTAAACTCCCTGGAAAAGCGACAGAAACACTTGGACAGGTGGGATCGCTCTCTCCCCCTCTGGCTCCGCATCCCCGGCTCAGGCACCGGAGCAAATGCAGTCAACGCCATAAAAGAGAAGGGTGGGATGGATGTGGGGGAGCTGCCTTACGGCCGGCACGTGGTTGGAGGTTGTTTTTCATGGAATATTCGCCTGGTAAAAGCGACATTGGAAACAGGAAAGGGGGAGAACCTAAAATCCGTGGAGTTTGGGCCGTTTGTCAAAGCTGGAGATTTCTGAACAGAGCAGCGACAAGGCAGCATCTTCCAAAGCATCCGCTGGAGCACCTGGAGTTACTTATTGCAAAGGAATCAGCTGCTAGCAGAGCCCATAGGAGCATTTTTGGGAAGGAAACAGGGAAGTATCAACTAAAAACTCTTAACACAAAGATTTCCGAGGCACCGGCCCAGGTTTCCCAGAGAAGCTGTGGCTGCCCCATCCCTGCAAGTGCTCAAGGCCAGGCTGAAAAAGGACGAAAAAGAGTGGAAAATCAGGTTGAAGCCTGGAATTTCCTCTAAATATTCAAGATGAAACCAGGAAATGATCAGCTCTGCTCCCCATAATGAAGCTCTGCATGAAATGATGCTCATTGTCCATGTGTTGCAACAGGGCTTGGACATGAACCAATGCGGAGCTGGGAATGAGGGTGGACTTGGGGACCCCTCCGAGTCCTCTCAGACGATTTTTTAGGCAGCAAGTCTGGGAAGGTGATTGCAGAGCATCAGGGGAGGTGGCTGGACACATCCTTTCCTTCTCCCTATTTCCCTTCTGCGTTTGCCCGTCCCGAAATCCATTCCCCAAAAGCTAGAGAGAACCGTCAGCCCAGGAAACCAACGGAGCTGGTGGCCGCTGGGAAGTTTTCCCCCATTCTGACACATTCCAATGGTCATTATGCACTTCCCTGCCCGTTAAAAGCAGGCAGTGCCTCTTGACATCTGTACTCCATAACCCTCCTTCTGCTCCGCACCGCAACCGCAACCGCTGCCGCAGTGCCCACGCTCCCAGCCAGCCAGGCACCAACATCCCCGCTTGTTCCTGGCACAAGGTGAACTTTTAAAAGTAGCAGCAGCTCTCCAGGCTGACAGGAGCTGGCAAGGGGCGGGAAGGGGCCCCGGAGCCCCCCTGGCCCCGCACACGCGGCCCCGCTCCGCGCTCGGCTGCGCCGGGCCCCGCAAGCTGCCGGCCTTTTGTGGCTGTTTCCCCTCTTTCTGTGCCTTTGGCAGCGGGGCGGGAGCGGAGCGAGCAGCTGGCACGGCCTCTCGCCTCTGATTGCAGCATTGATTGTGCACCACATGCCCTGCGCCGCCGCCTCCTCGCGCTCGCTCCGGAGCGGGAGCTGATTGTGGCCACTCCGAGGGAAGCTTTGGCAGCTGCAGGCCCCCGATGCCAAGTTCTGCTGGCAGTGGCCTGTGGGTGTCAGCTCCTCTCCCTCTCTGGCATTTCCTCTGGCAGGGAAAGCTGCTCTGTGTCACTGGGTTGCCTTCAGGGTGGAAAAGTTACCAGCGGAGTACAGCCGGGAGAGAGGCGGGAGGGAAAACTCTTGTGAAGTTTGTGTGGAAGATTCCAGTCTGTCTTTGACCCAGGACTCATCCAAACTGGCAGCGGCACACGGGAGTTGGGATGGCTCCAATGGCACGGCTGGGAGAGGGGCTTGGAGCAGCCGGGGATAGTGGAAGGTGTCCCTGCTCGTGGCATGGGGTGGGATGGGATGAGATTTAAGGTCCCTTAAACCCAAATCATTCAGGGGTTCCGTGATTCCATTAAGCCATTCAGTTGTGTTTGAGGCCTAAATTCCCAATGGTCACTTGGAAGTGAACCCCAGTGCCTCAGGAGGCTTTTAGGAATTCCCAAGGATTCGGTTTAATCAGTGATCTGCAGTAATTTAATATATTTGCAGTGCTCTCTTCTTTAATACTTAATGAGTGATGATTAGGTTTGTGTATCAGAGCTGAAATCTGCAAGTTAGGTGGCAATTAATGTTTGAAGTGCTCCGTAACTCCAGATATAATGATCCTATTTGCCAAGTAATTATGGAATGTATGCGCCTAATAAACAATAACACTCGGCTCCCGCGCTCACCTGAGGAGCTCCACATGGAAAAATACAGGTACAGGGAAAGCTGGGCCTTCCCTACCACTGGATCCAGCCTCTCCCCGCACCTCAGGTTTGGGAGCACCCAGGAAGCTGTGATAGGACAGGGGTTTGCAACTTCAGCAAGGGGGATTCAGATTGGATTTAAGGAAGAGAGTTCTAATGGTGAGGGTGGAGAGGCCCTGGAAAAGGCTCCCAGAGAAGCTGTGGCTGCCCCTGGGTCCCTGGAAGTGTCCAAGGCCGGGCTGGACGGGGCTTGGAGCAGCCTGGGATAGTGGAAGGTGTGGGTGGGACTGGATGAGCTTTAAGGTCCCTTCCAACCCAAGCCATCCCAGGATTCTGTGATTCCATGCACATTATCCAAAGGAAGGGTCTGTACAAAAGGGTCAACAGCTAAGACACCTTCTGGCTTCCCCCCTCCGTCCCCCTCCTGCCCTCATGGGAGCCGAGTTTGCTGGCAGAAACAGAATGATGTAACCCAGCAGGGTCTGCGCTCCCTGTTTTCCATTACCCCAACTTCCTCTCTGCTTAATTCCGGCCCGGCCTTGCCGCTTAATTAGAAAAAAGAACCATTACGTAACAGAGGCAGCCAACCCAAAGCAAACAAACCCCAGAAGGGCCATGTGCCACCGAGCCCAGGAAAATCGGGAATCCAATTCCACTCCCTGAATTCTTTACAATATTCCTCCTTGCCAAATCCAGGCAAACGTTCCACACGCACCAGCTCCGCTTGCAGAGCTCGGACTGGTCTGCAAACCCAAGTTCACAATGGCTCTTTCAGCAAACATAGAGCTGCACATTTCACATTCATAAATATTCCAGGGGGGTTTTATTATTCCAAAAACAAGGCTAGATGGAATGTTCATGAGTCAAATACACCGAAAACGAGGCTGGACAAGGCATTTCCTCCCAGGCCATGGAGTTTAGGAGCAGCTGAGCTCCTGAGTAAACACAACAAAGTTAATTTGTTACTTTTTTAAGAGGAGGTTCCCACCTTTTATTGAGATGGGAAAATGAACAATGAACTATTTTATCTCTGCGTGCGGTGTTTGCTGGGATTTATCCTTTGGAATATGACAATGAAATACTGCCCACTGCTCCCTGTGACTGTTTGGTGTCTCCAGCCACGCCACTCCCTATCCTGATTTTCAGCAGGGAGCAGAGCTTCCATCCCAGTGGATCATCCCATCTTTAAGCATTTCAGATAAAGGCAGAAAAGGCAGGACATGGATCTCAGAACCGGGGACCACTGTCGTGGTTTCCTTCTCCGGAAAAGCAGGATAATATTTGCCTGCACCACAGGAAGCTCCTGAGGGTTGACTCTGACTATCCACCAAGGAAATCATGGGATCAGTTTATTTTGGAGACAGAGCTCTTACAGCATTTTTTTGGTCCCTGTTGCAGCTTCCAGCACCCTCTGGATGTAAAAACATGGATATATCTGTGGGCTATTCAGCCTGGAGCAGAAATTCCACCTGTTCCAGGCCTGACCACTCCTTTGGCTCTTGACTGCTGGGAAAGCCAAACTTTTCCTGCCTTTGCAGTTGGCAGAGGAGTGTTTTCCCCACATCTCCATCCTCCGGGTAGGTATGCATCCCAAAATAAACTCCTGGATCCAGCTCCAGGCAGGAATTGACAGCATGAATCATGCTGGGCAAACGTCATCTCAGCCATGGGAACAAGGATATGTGGGAATTCAAAATACAGCAAATAACTGTGTTCCAGAGCCAAGCGAGGAACACCGGCTCTGCCGAATCCCGGGAAGCTTGCCTTGGCCTTTGGTGACGGTGGGAGTGACGGTGCCACTCCTGCACCCATCTCCAGGTGGGATTCCTAACTGGAGTCAGAGAGCAGTCAGCAGCTGGGCTGAGCCCTCACAATGCCTTGGGTTGGGAGGGACCTTAAGGATCTCCTCATTCCGTCCCCTGCCGTGGGTAGGGACACCTTCCACTAGACCAGGGCGCTCCAACCTGGCCTTGAACAATTCCAGGGATGGGGCAGCCACAGGATAAACGGAGGAATGGTTTCCCTCTCAGTGGGTCTGTAGGGAACACGTGGAAGAGCAGCCACCTCGGAAGGCTTGATGTGAGGAAGAGCTGTTTCGCTCCAGAGAGTTGATCCAACCTCTACAGACACCCTTGGGAACAAATAGAGACAAAGCAGGAGACACTTGACAGGGGAGCAGCTTGTGGCTTATGGAATCAGCCAAGCCGGCAGCACCGAGCCAGCTCCCAAGCACAGGGAATGTGCTCAAGTGGATCTTTATCAAACGTGTGGTGAAAATTCCCGGAGAACAAGGAACACAATGTCCAGGTGTTCCCGAGTCACCGAGGCAGGTGTTGCCATCTCCTCCTGACCAAACCCTTCCGGACGTCTCAGGAAAGCACCACAAAAAATGACAACGGATCCCGAGCCAGGTCTAGCTCCAGCCTGCAACATCTGAGAGCAGTCCCAGCTCTCCCCTTCCCCCTTGCCGAGTTTTTCACCTACTTGGCTGTGTCCCAGAAAGAGCCTGCACACAAGTGAGAGACCCTGGAGCTCGAAGCCTCTCTAAAGCTGGCAGCGGCGCTAAGATTAGAGAGCGAGAAGTGTGAGGGAGCTGAAAGCCTGTGAATCCTGCTAAGGATAGAAAGGCACGAGTAGGAGGCAGCCAAAGCCCATCCCAAGAAATCCGAAGTTGAGCACTGAAGTTGGATGGGATTTATGGATAGGGAACGCGGGCTCTGCCTGCTCTGGAGGCAAGGTAGTGCCTGGCAGGCAGGGATGTTCGTTGGGATCTGATAGCCTGCTTCCCAAAATAGGGATTAGAGCACATCTTCCGACGGGACGCGCCGCTCGCGGAAGGTACCAGAGCAGCAAGGATGCTTTTCTTGCCCGTGGCTCCCAGGGAAAGTCCTGTCTCCCCTGGGAGCCCCAGACAGAGCGGGCAGCCAGCCAGGTTATCCGGCATTCCGAGGCTTGCTGCGGTGCTTCCAGAGCCAAGGGAATTGCGGCGCACAGATCTGCCTGCAGGCACTGGGAGCAGGTCAGGGAGGGAACTAAGGAAAGGGAATGCAGGAATGGCGCTGCCTCTCTCCAGGGGTGAACGCACGAGCTGGGCTGCTCCTCCAAATCCAGGTGAAATGTGGCACTGCAGGTCCTCCAAGCTGCTGCCAGGGGCACCATGCCTTTGGAAAATCCCAGAATCCCAGAATGGTTTGGGTGGGAAGGGGCTTAAGGATCGTTTCATTCCACCCCCTGCCATGGGCAGGGACACCTTCCACAGTCCCAGGGTGCTCCAAGCCCCATCCAACCTGGCCTTGGACACTGCCAGGGATGGAGAGGGATGGGCTGGGATGGGATACATGTGTACATGTATCCCCAGGGAATGTCAGCTATCCCAAATCCCACAAATCCATGAAGTGCTACTGTAGCAACCCAAAATTACTGGATCAGGGAGGAATAAGGACAATTGTAAGACTTAAATTGTGGAAAAAATCCGATTTCCAGTTGCAAAGTGGCAAACGGAGCACCTTGGACCCGGAAGTACTTTGAATATAAATTCCCAAGTTTGGAATAAGGTTAGATAAAATATTCCACTGGAAGCCCCTGTCTAGTTAATGCAAAACGATACAAGGAAAGCCCACAGGAACAGCTGCATCTCAGGTTTTTTGGAATATATGAGGGCTGCTGGTGGCTCTTGGAGCACAGAGCACAAGACTTTGGAAGGGCTCACAGGGAATCTCGGCTCTTCCTGCAGGGATGGAACCACTCTGCTCCCACTGAACTCAGCCAGGGTTTTACTTCAATGGAGCAGAGTTAGGTTAATGCTGAATGTTTGGAAAACACCATTCCCACTTGCCAGCCTGACTCCTCAGAGATCTCCCCATCATTAGTTTAATTCAGCCATCAATGTTTGGAATGGCAGCCGAGGGATTCGGCTGCTCCACGGAGTCAATTGCTGGGTTTGGAAATGGGCTCTGCTTCGTTTTCTGCTGTGTAAAACTTGTTCTGTGAACCTTGTTCTGACTCATTTAAACCCCACTTAGGAATCCTGCAGGAAAGACGGGATTTGGGATCTCAGTGGGATCTCTTCTGCCTGAAAAACATCCACTACCCTTAGGAATTCCAAGCAGTGCCTTGGCCCAGATTGGCTGATAAAGGCAATTCTGCTTTGCAGCTCAAATTCCAGTAGTTTGAGAAAAAAAAGCTGGGATTTTATTCTTTTCCCAGAGATTTTGAAGATGAAGAACTACAGAATCCCAGAAAAATTTAGGCTGGAAGGGACCTTGAAGACCATCACTTCTCCCCCCTGCCATGGGCAGGGACACCTTCCACTATCCCCATCCAGCCTGGCCTTGGACACTTCCAGGGATCCAGGGGCACCCTGTGCCAGGGCCAGCTTGGATGGGCCTGGAGCAGCCTGGCCTAGTGGAAAGTGTCCCTGGCTGGAACAAGGTGGGCTTTAAGGTCCCTTTGCCCCAAAATATCCTGGGATTCTGGGCAAAAAGCCCCGAAATGGGCGGCTGAGAACCTGCCTTTCCCATTTCCCATTTCCCGTGACCCCGGCGCTTCCCGGCTGTTTGACATTCCCACTCCCCTGGCGATTGATACGCGAGCCTTTGTGCACAGGTGATTTTCCAGCTCTCGGCTCCCACCAGCTCCCTTCCCTCCCACGGAGGTGCCGGGAAGCGTCCCCTGCTCACCCCCGAGCAGCACATTAAGCGGAGCACCGTAACGAGCTGCGCTTCGCTGAGGGCTCTCCAGGTCGCCCCAAATCCTTCCCCAGTGTGATTGTTTGCAAAACCTTGGATAAAATATAAATGATGCTTTCAATTTAAACCAAACCTCACACTGTTCCCAGCTTTAATAACAGTTTTGACAGATGAGATTTCCATCATCTGTTTTTGTCTTTGTCAAGGCTCCTCCAATAAATGCTCTAAACTAACAGATGTGACTATAAAGGCTGAGGCATCAGGAGCTGAGCTTTGTCAAGTGCTACCAGAGATAAATTAATTCCTAGTTTAAGCTTCCACTGAGCATTGGAACATCCCTTTCCCCTGGTTTTGGTTCCTGACCTTGTGCAGGTTTCCCACCCAGAGAGAAACTGATCCTGAGAAATCACGATGGGTACAATAAATCGTATCACTGATGGGGGCACTAAATAAGGCACCAGTTCAGCCAGGGGAACAAACTGGGAGCCAGAAACCTATTGGAAATCTGGTATCCCTCAAAAGGGAACATTCTCCAGCTCTGTTGGAGTTCTCAGCACTTCTAAAATACAGGTGAATTATCTGAATGCTAAAGTAGATTGCAGGTGAGACTCTGAGATCCTGCAGCCTGATTTCCTCCCTAACATTCCTGCACATTCCTGCCCTGCGATCTCTTTATTCCCTTCCCTCGCCAACCCCACAGGCACCCGCAAATCAATTTAGGGCCATTTGGGTGCTCGAGCAACAGGTAAGCCGTGGGTTTTTTACCAGGAGTTAGAATTTCCAGTGACAAGAAGAATAAGAAGGATTGGAAGGGGCTGCCCAGGGAAGCGGTGGAGTCCCCGTCCCTGGCGGTGGCACTCAGTGCTCTGGTGGGGATCAGTCACAGGCTGGAGCCGATGGCCCTGCAGGTCTTTTCCAGCCCCCTTCCAATCGGTTCTGGCATTCTGTGAATACGGCCATTGTTTCATTCGCGTCTCCAGATTTTACTATAATACACAAAATAATAAATAAGACATAATTGGGTCTGGCCTCCTGACTCCCACTCTTCCAAAGGCATGAATAAATGAATTAATCACAGCCACCAGGGTGAGGAGAGTGAAATCCACGGGGAAAAAAGGGCGGGTGGAATAAAAGTCCTGATGTCAGAAAAATTCCGCAATAAAGTTATTTCCCAGTATTGATTTGATAAGTGAAAACTTAAATAAGACTTGGGGAGAGAGACGTGCCAAAGACACGGCTCCTCGGAGATCGCGGCTGTCAGAGGCAGCCAAGGTGGAACAAGGACGAATCCTCCAGCCGAGGAACCGGGAATATTTATGGAGATTCTTGAAAAAGTGTGCTAGACTCAGTTTTATTTGATGTTTCCTTGCGGAGTGCCAGGGACTCCCCCGGAATAACTCCTCACGGCTGTAGTTTTTATCCCTCGCTATCGCCCCGTCTCCGACCCTCTCTTCAAACTCCGAGTGCCGTTCATTAAATTCCTTCTTCTGTGGAGCCATAAATGCCGTAATCTTGATCCTGATAAGGGCTCTAAAGCTATCCCACAGGATCCTTGTGGTTGGAGCTGATGGAACATTAGTGTCAAGGAAGACTATTATTTGAGTCTCAATATAATTAATAAAGCTTTTCTCTCCCCCCCAGGAACGTGCTAAATCTCCGAGTCTTGTTTGTGTTCGGCACAAGATTTCCCTACCTCGCGCGGAAAAGAGGGATACGGAAAAAAAGATGAAAAAAGCCTTTAAATATTTAACAGTTGAAACCCAACATAAATTGGAGATTTGAATAAAAAATCAGCCCAAGTATATTTGTATGAAACTGGTGAACAGAAGGAATACACATGCTCCGAGGAATAGATTTTATGCCAAACATCAATCAATCCCGGCTCCGAAGCCTATTTATAATACTGTGGGGGTTCTGGACGGTTGCACTTCACACTGGGAGGACCAATCCATGACATTATCTGGTGAACAATTGAAGGCTTTTACAAATAATTAAAACTCTGCTTGGAAATGGGGATCTCGCCGCAGCTTTTGTGGCCACGCACCGGCTCGTGGCGATGGCAGTGTGTAAATAATGAGTAGTTAATGTCGGATTTGCTCCACCGTCCTCTGCCTGCCGGGGCTTTCTCCCTGTTTATTGATCTTTTGGGCACGAATGTGGATTTACTTCCAGCTTTCCCTTCCCTCTCCCCTCACCTCTGCCCAGGACAGCTGGGTTAGATGGGATATTGGGAAGGAATTGCTGCCTGGGAGGGTGGGGAGGCCCTGGCACAGGGTGCCCAGAGCAGCTGTGGCTGCCCCTGGATCCCTGGCAGTGTCCAAGGCCAGGCTGGACGGGGCTTGGAGCAGCCTGGGATAGCAGAAAGTGTCCCTGCCCATGGCAAGAGTTGGAACGAGATGAGCTCTAAGGTCCCTTCCAATCCAAACCACTGCGGGATTCCATGATTCCTGCCCTAAGGAAGTGCCCTGATTTGCTAATTTAACCAGCAGGGAGAGCTGATCCCATTCCTGAGGAGGGGAAGCCACTAAGGTGGGGCCATGAGCGCTTCCCGGGAGCTGGGTGCTGTCAGACCCCCTCCTGCCCTGGCTGCATCCAGGGAGCTCAGAACCACTGACCCAGGCGATGGATCCACTGGGAACCAATTCCAGACTCTTGCCTTTCCAACCAGCCTCGTCTCTGCACGTGAACTGAAAGGTTGAACCCAAAGGATCTGGGATTTGGGATGCTTCCTACTAGCACTCAGCCTTAGCTAACCCCCCCATGTAGGAAAGCGCTCCTGGTGTTTATCCCGGAGTTTTCTGGCCCGGAGCACCAGCGGGTGCTGGGTGCTGGGTGGCTGCGTGCGGCAGAGCAGCAGGGGGAGCTCAGACATCCCATTTGGCTCTCTCCAAATGTCATTCCTTAAGACCTTCTGAGCAATTAAACCAAATTTAGCAGGAATCAATCATACAGACACGAGGGTGGGAAATAATGAAGATGGATGTTGTTTAAAGCCTTCCAAGAGTTCCTGCCGGAGCTAGATATCATCCTGAGTAGGATTAGATTATCCAAGTGACCTTAGAAGTGTTCAAGTGTCCTCCCAAGTGGGAGCAGGCAGCACATGGAGCCCCACCAGTTCCTTTCCCCCCGGTTTGGCCCTTCTTTTCCAAGGTAAGTCCTTCCTTGGAGCACTGCTGGCATGACCAGGATGCACGGAGGCAGAGAGGAATCCCTGCCAGAGCAGGAGGAACACTCTGTTCTCCCGGCTCTGTTTCTACAAGCAAAATAAATCTTTGCTTTGAGACTGAAAACCCTGCTTCAAATCCCTCTTCCCAGGTGTGGGGCCAATATATTTCATTTCCCTTAAAGTTCCCGCTGGGATCCACCAGGCCGGCCGCTCCTGCCTTTCCTCCCAGGAAACAGGTGGGTTTCAAACCTTCTGAAGACACCAAAGTGCTTCTTTACAAAGTGACTTGCAAAGCAAAAATATAAAAAAAAAGAGATTTTTTTTTCTATTCCCCAGGGATTTTTGAGCATATGAAGCACAAAAATAATCACAGAAATGACGCAAAGGAAGAAAAAACCCAAGGATTTAGTCGGAGTCAGCAATCCAAAGGCAGCTCCCTGCTGCTGCTTCACCCCCACGACACAGACTGGATTTAAGGGACTCTTCTGCTGAGCAGTGGCCAAAGCCAAGACCTTAAATCCCTAGGAACTGCTGGAAGCTGGCTTGAAAACCCTGGGATGTGGGAAGGTGACGCTGTTGCAGAAGAACTAACCAGGCAGTGCTTATTTTTAATTAATTAGGAATGAAGAGAGGGAATCTTGTAGCTGTCAGGGCACTGAGGGCACCGAGACATCCAACTGCACCTTCTTCCATGGATCACTCCATGCACTGCTATCCCTGGCCTCTTCCCTGGAAGGACCTGGGAGCCTCCCCCCGAAGCAGCCCCCCTCTTCCTGCCCTTGGACACACACAGGCTCGAAATCCAACACATGTCTTCCAGACAAACCAGCCAGGTCTGGAATAGTGGGATGTCTGTGTCATCTCCAGCTGTTTCCCTCCTCTGCTGGAGCTCAAAGAAGTAAATATTGAAATAAAAACCCCTGGGCTCTCCTAAACCAGTCCAGATCCGTATCTTCCACCTCCGAGAAGACACATGGAGCATCATGTAAATCCCTTGGCACCTCACTTATCTCCTCCCGAGGCTTGAAATCGGGTTTTGCTCCAGAAATCGGAATTTTCATCAGGAAATCTTTACATTAGGAAAAAAGTGCCCCTGGGAGCAGCAACCAGGATTCAAGTCAGGGTTTGTGACCCTAAACCTGAGCTCAGGATCTGCTGGTCCTTGTGTTTGCCTCCTCCCTCAGCTCCTGCCAATAACCAGGATGAGCTGGGAGTGCCTGTGCTGGCCGGGGGACGGGGAAGAAAAGCAGGACTCGGTGGACAGCCCCAGTTTTGGAGCGTGCTTCCCTGCACAGTTCCAGGACATTTTTACACGGAATTTTCACAGAGGTTTTGGCTTCAGGTGCGTGCTGCACATTTCCCTGGGGATTTGGTTGTTTTGTGTCGAGTTGAAACAAAAGTGGCAGAAAATCAGCTGAGCTTCTGCGCTCTCACTGCTGCGGTGGGAAAGGAGGAAACTGGCTTTTCCTTGGAAGGAATGCTGCTGCTCTTCCCTAATTTCTCTAATGACATTTGATATTATGGTGATGAGTGCCTTGGAAAATACATATGATAATCATTATAATCAAGCACATGTGTCTGGAGAGTGTAATAGGTACATTCTATAAATTAGAAAATAAACATGTGTTAAGGAACGACTTTTAATATTAATTTCCATTTTTAGAAAGCAAGGCCCCAGATCCAACCGGGGATTAACCAGCCAAAATGGGATTTTATAGAATCCTGGAATCCCAGAATAGGCTGGGCTGGCAGGGACCTTAAAGCCCATCTCATCCCACTCCCTGCCATGGGCAGGGACACCTTCCACTATCCGAGCTCGCTACAAGCTCCATCCAGCCTGGCCTTGGACACTTCCAGGGATCCAAGGGCAGCCACAGCCTTGGAGGAAGGGAGATGCCTAAATCCCAGATCATAATCCACAGCCCTCCTGCCTAGCTGATGCTCATTTGGTGACTCAGGATGCAAAACATTCCAGTTCCCAAAAAATTCTCAGGAAGGGAAGCATTCCCTGGGTTCGGCATCACACCAGGGCACTCCAGATCTTCCCGCTGGGCTGCTGCCCCTCTGGCATCAGCCCACGCTGCCCCGAAGCTCCAAATATTCCTCTAAACTGGGATTCAGGCTTGAAAAGGGATAGGGTAACTCCATAGGGGTCTGTCTCTTCTCCCAGCTAACAAGTGGCAGGACAAGGGGAAACAGCTTCAAGTCACAGGAGGGGAGGTTTAGGTTGGGTATTAGGGAAAACTTCCTCATGGAAAGGGCTGTCCAGCCCTGGCACAGCTGCCCAGGGCAGGGCTGGAGTCCCCATCCCTGGAGGGATTTAAAGCCATGTGGACGTGGCACTTGGGGCCATGGGTTAGTGCTGGCCTTGGCAGTGCTGGGGAACGGTGGAACTCGATGACGTTAGAGGGCTTTTCCAGCCTAAATAATTCCATGATTCCAGGATTCTACTGCTCTCCTGGGTGTCACCTTTGTGGGGGCTCTGCAAGCAGAGCCTGCCTTGCTTTGCACTGATGTCACAGTGGAATGACAGCAGTGGAATGACTCTGGAACAAAAGTAGGGCAAGGCTCTGCTGAACGAGGCGCATCCCGTTCTTTCCGAACGGAATCACATGGAAAAAGCGCTTTCTGGACCTCTCCAGCAAGTCCAACAGCTGCTGGAAATCAGAGTAACCCCACTGGGTTCAGTGGATCTCCTGCAATTCCTGGCAGCTGGGAATCCGGCCTCGCATTCCCCATGCAGGTCCTGGGTTTTACTGTACAGTTTAATCCCATAAGCAGGGATTTGTTCCCGAAAGGAAAACGTGGATAATTGGGAACGGAGTGAACAATGCGAGACTTTCTGTGCAGAGAGGATGTGGACTCCCCATCCCTGGGCTGGACAGGGGTTGAAGCAACCTGGTCTAGGGGAAGGTGGCCCCGCAGAGGGGTGCAACTGGATGGTCCTCAAGTTCCCTTCCAACCCGACCCATTCCGTGATTCTGGGACCCCACGGCTTTGGAACAGGGAGAAGAACAACACTAGAAGGTGCAGAGTAACTCTTGAGAACCAGAATTAACACAGCAGCCAGGCACTGGGCTTATTTGGCCTCCTGAACTGGGGAAGTGAACTGTTCCCAAAATCCCGGCCCTTGACTGGAGTGCCTCTCCCATGGAAGCCGCGGAGCCTCTCCCACTGCACAGCCTATTGATTTTAGGAGTCATCAATGTATATTGTGTGCCTATACCATTACCAGGACAAGCAGGAGGTGCACAGAGCCATTTGCCTGCCGAAGCCAGTTGTCCCATGCTGTGCCCTATGGGAAGCCACTGATTCCTACACTTGGAGCAGGGACAATGCAACTTAATCAGAGTGACAGGAAACAGGCAGCAATTACAGTGTGCAGCTACATCTGCTGGGTTCCACTTCACTGAAGGAAGAGTTATCTCAATTTTAATGTACAGCCCTTTTTCATGTTTCATTTAACCTCTGCTGTATTATTAACCACATCAAAATATAACGATGGTCGTTAGGAAAAAAACGGAAAACGAGAACATTTGGGAAAATTTGGACTCTTCCCCCTTTATCTGTAATTTAACGGTCTCGGTTTTACTTTCGTGCCCCATTCCGCAGTCTCATTTAATAGATAGGTTTGTTTGCTTTAAATACCAAGTACAACCCCAATCCCGCTTCTTCCAAACTCCACGGCAAAATAATTCCCGATGCACCGGAAGCAAGATGTGACCTGCTGATACTCCTTCTTCCTAATTGCTGCAGTGGAATGAAGCCTCCCCAATAGCTTGCTCGTTTGCCCAAATTGTGTTGCTAACCTTGAAAGATTCTCATTGTTAGCGTTTCACTGGAAAAGGAGTCATTGGGAATTCCTCAGAGTCTGCGGGGAAACTGGGAGAAGGGGAACAAAACCTGGATTGGACCAGCCCTCTGGCTCCTGGGGAGCAGGGCTGTGCTCCCACCTGGCACTGAGGAGCGCAGGGATGGAGGTCAGGTGCCTCCATCCATGGAAAGCATAACCCAGTACTGTCCTCATTTTACCGTCAGGTACTGAGTGTGACTTGGGAATCTCTGGGATGGAAACGGGACCAAAAATCCTGGCTACAGGATCAGGTGTGGAGATGGTTATGGAATCCTAGAATGAATTCTGGAGTGGTTTGGGTTGGAAGGGATTTTAAGGATCATCGCATTCCACCCCCTGCCATGGGCAGGGACACCTTCCACTATCCCAGGTTGCTCCAAGTCCCGTCCAACCTGGCCTTGAATAATAACCAGGAATTAGGTGCAGGAAACACCATCACCGGAGCGGATCACGGGGATGCCTGTCCTGCATTTCCTACTGGAAGTCTCAGGGAAAGCTCAGCAGAGCAGCTCAGCAGCAGGTGAGACGGCGCAGCTGCATTGCTGGGAATGTTCTCCTTTGTTTCGGAACCAGTCCATGCCAGAAGCCATCGTGCAGGATGGCAGGGGGAGCTCCCAGTGCATTTTCTCATGTGCCAATCTAAAATTCCCTTATCTGACTGGACTCCCTTTCCCTGGAAGCGTCCAAAGCCAGGTTGGATGGGGCTTGGAGCAACCTGGGATAGTGGAAGGTGCCCCTGCCTGTGGCAGGGGGCGGAATGAGATGAGCTTGGAGGTCCCTTCCAACGCAAATCATTCCATGAGTCCATAATAAACCAAGATGATCCTTCTGGGCTCTAACCTAAATAAAATATATAAAAAACTCCTGTGTGTGGAGAACAATGAAGAACCCGCCCGGAGGGGGTAATCAGCATCTGAGGAGTCTTTAATCTAACAAGGACATCTTAAGTGAAGTTGCCTGGAAAAAAGGTGCTGTGCAATTGCCAAACACCTCCCCGTATTCTGAGGATTCCTCTGAAGCACCGTGTGTTAATTGGAAGGAAGTTGGAAAGCTTTCTAGCAGGATCCTGTAATAAGCTTCATTAATCCAGGGGACGGCGGTGCATTGCATATTAATAAAAAGGCAGGGAAGGGAACTAAAGGGTGGAGAAACTGGGGAGGCTTGGATGGGATACTGGGAAGGAATTCCTGGCTGGGAGGGTGCTGAGGCCCTGGCACAGGGTGCCCAGAGCAGCTGTGGCTGCCCCTGGATCCCTGGCAGTGTCCAAGGCCGGGCTGGACTGGGCTTGGACCAGCCTGGGCTAGTGGAAGGTGTCCCTGCGTGGAAGGAGATGACCTTTAAGTCCCTCCCACCCCAACCCAGTGTGGGATTCTAGGGACTGTCTCATCTAGATGCGGGAGGAAGGTCTGCCCTGGCACGATCCCATCTCCATGTGCTCATAAAAAGTACAGGTAAGTGAGTGTGTGCCAATAAGAGCAGTGAGGGAAACTGAGGAAGGAGCAGCTCAGCTGGAGGTGCTACGCTGAAAGCAAAAATGGACATGAAAATCACATTTTCTTAGGATTTTGGGAGTGCAGGGCCTAAAGAGGTTGGTTGTCTGGGCTCAGAGACCTGTAAGTTGTGCTAAGAACGGACGTTCAAGTGAGCACAAGTAAAAGACTCCTCCTGTTGAGAAGCCCATGGATTAGATATGAATTATCCTGTTTGCATTTCATTTAGTTTGATTTCCTCTCTATTTCCTATTTTCTAAATTAGATAACCCTTGCTTGATTTAAGGTAATTCGCCTTTACTGACTATTACTTAAGGCTAAGCATTTGCAAAGCCATTCCAGGAGAGGAGGAAAATTAAACCATGGAAATTTAGGGTTTAGAGAACAAAAGGAATGCAGAGATGGAAGGGAAGTGATGATGAATGGGGAGCTGGCGACGCCTCAGCCCCAAGAGCTGCCTTTGACCGATGCCACGAGCTTTTCCAGACACTCTGGAGCTTCCTTTGTGCATCCTGTGCTTAAAAATTTGATGAGCTGAGTTCCTCGTGTATTTACCACTAGTACAGCAACAGGGACCCATAAGCAGGAAAACAGAGTTGGATGATCCACCCTTTTTCTTTGGGAGAGATTATGGGCTCCGACAATTTAACTGCCTGCTTTTATTTCCACGCTATATTACAGTTGCATCTGGAAATCAGGAAATTCAGTTTGGAAACGAAAAGGGGGAGGAGGGAAGAGAGGAGGGAAGTGGGGAAAAACACAAGGCATGGGCAGCAAAGCCTCTCTCTGACACTGCACCCCGGACTCTGTGAAAATCTCCCCCAGACGAATGTGGGATCTCTTTAGGAGCTGCTTATCTACGCAAAGCAAATTGTTTTGGATTTGCCCAGCCCATCCCTGCCCACCCTGTCATTTGTAACTGCTGGCTGTGGTGACAGAAACTCTTCATCAAGCGCCAGGCTACACAGACACCTCAAACTCATTAAAAGCAGCAAGGTTTGTAAGGACTCAACACCACCAAACCACCTCAGCAGCCCGATCCTGAGGATTTTTCCATGGGACAACTCTTTCCATGGATTATTGTGCCTTGCACTACGCTTCCCCCACGGAAGCACAGGTTGGATCCAGTGGGCTGGATCCACTGGCTGGGCACTGGCTGGCGGGAGGTGCCCTCCGCTCTGTCACCACCACCACCGCTGCGCTGCCCGAGCACCCTCTTGGTGGAAATCAGGATGTTCCACCTCGCACAGAGACAAATCCTGCTCAATCCAAATGTCTCCGAGAACAATTTTTGCCTGGAGAATGTTCCTTCATTCCCATCTGTGCAGATCACAGTTTGAAATGCTGCCTGCACTTTCCAAACCCTTGCTTCACCAGAAAAAAAATAGCCGGAGCAAACGACAAAAAAAATAGCAAACAAGGAAAAATCCCAACCTATCAAATGAATATGGATAAAAAATAAGGGAAGGAAGTGCTGAAGCAATCACTCCTCCTCCATTTGTTCTGCTGCCTGACAGAGCCAGTAAGTTGTCCCCGTTCCCAAACCGGGGTTTACGTGATGTACACACGTCCACAACCCTCGCTAGCTGCTCCCTGGCATACCTCGGGAATGCCACTGTGTCCTCCGGTGGAATTCTGTATCAATGGCTTTCCCAAATAAATCTCGGGGCTGCCTTATATTAATGAACTGTCACAGTTCCCATTGTTTTCCCAGGGCCTTGCAGCTGCATTCTTTCACAGGTGCTTGGCAAATTCAAATGAGCCTGGTTTGGGGTTTCAGGAGGAGACCAAATCCCTCCTCCAGCAGATTGTTGGGGAGTTATCCATGCGGGGAACACAGCTTTACTTTCCCCATCCTGCCTGGCTCCTCTTGTACCCTGACCCCTCACCTTCCTGGTGCTTCCTGGTGATGAAATTAAAATCTCAGAATCCCAGAACGGTTTGGGTTGGAAGGACCTTAAAGCTCATCTTGTTCCACCCCTGCCATGGGCAGGGGCACCTTCCACTATCCCAGACTGCTCCAAGCCCCGTCCAACCTGGCCTCGGACACTGCCAGGGATCCAGGGGCAGCCGCAGCTGCTCCGGGTGACCTCAGCCCCAGCCTGAGCCAGCCTGAGCCAGCCAGCCTTCACCCAGCCATCCCCGGCTCAGGCACCTGACATTCCAGGCTGTCTGTGTTTTTGGATGCAGGAGCTGTATGCTCAGGAAGGACCCGAGCCGGCGGCAGGCATTCCTGCTGATTTGCAGGATCATTGTGTACTCCGCAGGGAGAGGCTTTCTCAGGCGGTGACTGCAAGCAAGAACCAGCCTTGAGTGCCGGGAGATGCCAGCTGGAGGCATCTTAGCCTCAGACCAGACCTGGAAAGCCTCATCCTACGGATCTCCTGGCTGCTGCACCTTTCCCAATGCAGCCATGGAGCACCCACTGACAGGCGCGAGGCTGTGTCCCCTCCAAGCACAGACAGGACAGGAGGGAAGCTCCACGCCAGCTGAGTTATGGTATAAATGATCCCCATTTTACTCCTCACGGATACTCAGCTGGTGTAAATCCCTGACTCCAGCCTCATCCAGCCTGGGCCTGAACACTTTTATCCCTGGCACTGTCCGAGGCCAGGTTGGCTGGGGCTTGGAGCAACCTGGGATAGTGGAAGGTGTTCCTGCCCACGGCAGGGGGTGGAATGAGGTGATCTTTAAGGTCCATTCCGACCCAAACCATTCCATGATTCCACGACTCGGAAGGCAGCACAGTGTATCCTTTCCCTTGGAAAGGCTCTCAAGGATGTGCCTGGAGCTCGGCAGATCCATTGGGAAAGTGCACACCAGCTGTGTCTCCACGATTCCCCACCGAACCCAACAGCTCCCGAGCAATGCCATGGGTGAGGATGAGCAATTCAATATTCCCCACAAGCTTAAACTGCTGTTGGGATGATCCCGATTATTTAAAATATCCCACTTGTGACTCAATATCCACAACGACAAGGAGAACATTTGGGATGCAAGGATCCTTTGCACTGGCCAGATGCAGTCTGGCTTTGTGTTCCCTCCCTCTCAGGCTTTTTTTTCCCTAATCCCTCATTTCTTTGCAACCTTTTCAGCTCCCTCTCTACAGACAACATAATCAATGGAGCTGAGCAAGGCCCTAGAATTCCTGCTGGGGAACTGGAGCTTTTAGGAAGAACTCCGTGCATTTCCATGACTGCTTCTAAACTATTATTAGATATTTACTTATTACATTTAGTGCCCGATAAGGAGCGAGAGAACATTGCAGCCGGAGCTTCTGAGGCTGCATTTGCAGCGCTTCCTAAGGAGCACAAGCGGAGGGAGATCCTGCGTCCCTGCCCGTGTTCCCGTCTCGTGCGTGGGAGGCGGCCCAGAGACAGTGCAGAAACACGTCTGTGTCTCCCGTGCTCCAACTGGAATGTCTGGGAGCTCCAACCAGACCTCTGCTGGGGAGTTCCACCAGCCCAGGCTGCTCCAAGCCCGGCCCAACCTGGCCCTGAGCACTCCAAGGATGGGGCAGGCACAGCTTCTCCAGGTGACCTCACACCCAGCCTCTTCCCATCCCCACGTCACAGAGAACACTCATTTAACTTCATTTAATTAAATTCAATAGGTTTGGGTCTATTGTTTCAGTAATTTTTAGGTATTCCTATGCCTGACCACCCTTTCCATGAAGAAATTCCTCCTGATGTCCAACCTGAACCTCTCCTGGCACAACTTGAGGCCACTGCTTTAAAAGGGAATTTATTTCCCTCCAAAACATTGAAACCAGCTTGCCATGAAAACTAATCCAAGTAGAATTTCCTCTCTCATGTTCATTCCAAATAATCAACTTCTCCTAGACCTGGAAATGACATCATTGTGTGTCCAGTTCACAGGATTTAAATCCAACCTCAATCTCTTTACTAAGCACAAATACTTGTATTTTTTTGTGAAGTTAGATCATGTCCTAGGCTGCTCCCAGAAAAACAAAGGTTGGAATTTCTATGGTTTAATAAAAGGAGATTAATATGGAAGTGAAACAAATCTACTGTCAGAAAAATAAGCAGAATCAAAATCCATTTAACTGAAACCTGCAGCTCTTTATATTGCAATCATAATACACTTAGAGGAGCAGCTTCCCTAAAAACTGGCCTTGTCACCGATAGCCCTTTATTCTTCCCTCTGTGTTCCTTGTCAAGGAGCTAATTCAGGCAGCTAATTGGGACAATAACTAATCCAGCCACCATGTATTCCCCCAATTATTTCCTTCTTCATCCCTCTCCCGTTCTTATTCCCATGTATTTTTTACAGCAGCTTTTAATTCAATTATAAGGACAAGCCACGGATGGCAGTGCACGGCACTCAACCCAAGGATCCCCCGTGATCGACGGGTCCAGGCTCAATAACAAACAGTAATAACAAGAATAAGATATAAAATAAGGTATAAAACAATTCGTAATAACAACAACAACAACAAATTTTTGCCAGCCGTGGAGAGACTTCAAAGAACGCTCAATAATTTAAAGAACACCATACAGGGGAATAAACTGTTAAATCTCATAAAGTCTCCCAGAGGGTTTCCCTCACATTCCCATTCATATTCCCAGAGAAGCTGTGGATGCCCCAGCCCTGGAATTGTTCAAGGCTGGGCTGGAAGAGGCTTGGAGCAAGGGATTTCAAGGATCATCTCCCTGCCATGGGCAGGGACACCTTCCACTAGCCCAGGTTACTCCAAGCCCCATCCAAACCTTTTTCCAGATGCTGGTTCTTTAGGAAATATGAACGATTCCTGCTGAAATCTTGATAAGAGGTTGCTTTATTGTATTTTCTGTATTCCTGTCATCACAACCCATGGATTTCCATAATGACCTACATATGCCCATTACAAAAATTGAAAATACATGGAAAATCTCTTTACATCCCCTGCACCTCTTGGCCTTTTCCCAAATCCACTGTTTTCTCCCTAATGGACTGCAGTATTCCGTATCCATTAGTACGACCTAAAATGATGACATTTCACTTTAATTGAAATCAAACATCCCATTTCATTAGGGAATTAGAAAACAAACCAAACTTTAATCGGAATTCAGACAAGTACAGAAGAATATTTTCCCACCTCCAAGAGCACCTTCCCATGGAAATCTGCAGTTTCTGAGGCAATGAACGAAACACGCTCTTTGTTAAGCTGTGCTGAAATTAGCGAGTTTCCCCTCTAACCCAAACCAGCCTCCTGTTGACTCCACAACAAGGAAGCACAAAGAGAGAAACTGCATGAAAATCACAATGCTTTTTTGCTCCATTTCCCCACTTGTTTATTTTTGGGAGGTGGAGAAACAAACGCTTTGGTGCTTTGGGGGTTTACCCTATGAAATGTATTAAGTGCAACTTCGTTCCACTTCTGTTTTATCACAGAACCCAGTGTGGCAGCTCCGGATCACATGGATTCATCCACGGCATCAGCTACTGCAGCTTCATAACATTAACCAACTTGTTTTCACAATCACCATAGAATCATGGAATGGTTTGGGATTTTAGGGATTGTCCAGTTCCATCCTGCCGCCACAGGCAGGGACACTTTCCAAATGGGAACACAATGGAGTCCGGTACTTTGCTATCCCGGTATTAAAGTCTATAGAGAGCAGAAAAAATTCCTTTTGGAGTCCAGGAACCTCAAGATGTGGCTTTTTGGCTAATTCCTGTACTTTTACCACCCCTTCCCATGTTCACAGGGCAGTTCAGCTTCCCAGCTGCTTCCTGTGAATTCTGAGCTGGCCCAAGGCCCCACTGCTCAGCCAATTGTCCACATGGAATTCCTGTGGCATCCTGAAAACAGGACATATGGGGACAGTATAAAATCCAGAGGATTAAAACTGGAAAATGGATAATACCGGGGCCAGGGTGGCAGTTGGGTCAGCCCTTTTCCTTCTTAATTTCTAGATAAAACCTCACAGCCTGTTATTAACCAAATTCCTCATTAATTTGAAGGCAGCATCCCTGGAAGTGTTCAAGGCTAGGCTGGATGGGGATTGGAGCATTCTGGTCTGGTGACAGACCCTTCCAACCCAAACCATTCCACGATTTTATTTCATTTCCCCTCCCTCTGCCTTTCCCCATTCCCTTCTTTATTTTCATTTCCAGTACATGCCTGTGCCCATTGGAGGCTCAGCACCCAAAAAGCATTTAAAAAGGAATAATTCAAACCTACCTCTTTTAGCAGGATGCTGAGGGCTGAGCGGGTTGAAAGCCTTCGAGGGTCTGATCACGGCTGAGGAGCTGAAATCCCTCACGGGGTTTGCTGAGGGAGCTGAGGGGGCTGAAGCCCCTCACAGCATCTTGATCATGGCTGAGGGGCTGAAATCCCTCACGAGGTTTGCTGAGGGAGCTGAGGGGGCTGAAGCCCCTCACGGCATCTTGATCATGGCTGAGGAGCTGAAATCCCTCACGAAGGTTGCTGAAGGCTGAGGGAGCTGAGGGGGCTGAAGCCCCTCACAGCATCTTGATCACGGCTGAGGGGATCAAATACCTCACAGGGTTTGTTGAAGGGTGAGGGAGCTGAAGTGTCTGAAGCCCCTCACAGCATCTTGATCATGGCTGAGGGGATGAAATCCCTCAGGGGTTTGCTGAAGGCTGAAGCCCCTCACCACATCTGATTATGGCTGAAATCCCTCACGGGGTTTGCTGAGGGAGGTGAGGGATCTGAAGCCCCTCACGGCATCTTGATCATGGCTGAGGAGCTGAAATCCCTCAGAATTTGCTGAAGCTTGAGGGAGCTGAGGCGGCTGAAGCCCCTCACAGCATCGTGATCATGCCTGAGGAGCTGAAGTCCCTCACGAAGTTTGCTGAAGGCTGAGGGAGCTGAGGGGGCTGAAGCCCCTCACAGCATCTTGATCATGGCTGAGGAGCTGAAATCCCTCAGAATTTGTTGAAGCTTGAGAGAGCTGAGAGGGTTCAAGTCCCTCACTGCACCTTGATCTTGATCTTGATCACGGCTGAAGGGCTGCAATCCCTCACGGAGTTTGCTGAAGGCTGAGGGAGC
>VZTE01003440.1:120756-187270 GCA_013397775.1 Eulacestoma nigropectus | reverse complement strand
CCATCCCTCCCTCCCTCCATCCCGTCCCTCCCTCCATCCCGTCCCTCAGCCGGCGGCCTGGGCTCCCTGCAGTACTCCCGCCCGCCGCTAGGCCGCGCCAGCCCCAGGGTTGCTATGGCGACGGCGGCGCTGCTCCCCGCGCATGCGCGGCCCTTGTGGCGGCTTCCGGCGGGCCCGAGGCGGCGGCGGGGCCGCGATGGAGCGGTTCGGGCCGGGCCCCGTGAGCGCCGTGCCGGTGGCCGAGTTCAGGCCGTGAGTCCCGGGGCGGGCAGGGGAAGGGCCCGGCGGTGGGAGGGCCCGGCGGTGGGGTGCGGGGAAGGCAGCGCGCTGGGACGTGGCGCGCCGGGAGCGCGCCCAGCACCCGCAGCTCGCGGAGGGGCTGCAGCCACGGGGCACCCGGGGAGGAGCGGGACCTCGGGCCAGGAGAAGCGGGAGCGGGTGGAGGAAGATGCCCCCGGTTTGCCTTGGTCACGCTGCTGAACCCTGGGCCACCCCGAATTCCGGGCGCGGAGGATGCCGGCCCTCAGGGAAACGCGCCGAGCTAGGCTGAGCTTATACACGAATGTTTGTTTTTGCTGCGTAGGGAAGCGATGAGATTATGTCAGAGTAAGAAAAGTATTTGTCAGCAGTGGAGTTTTTAACTTTGGTAATAAACTGAAGGTCATCTTACTCTTCAATGGGTAAGTGTTGATAGAATGGTTTCTAATTTCCGTAGGGAAAATTTGAATGCAGTTATGCCTTCCACCCTGACAGTCCTTCAGGCAAACGCTAGTAAAGGAAAAGAATTCGAATGTTTGTTTTTATGTTTGTTTTTTTTTAAGCTACCCAATATGCTTCCTGAATGTATGGCAGTACATGAGCAGCAAAAAGTGCTGCTAGCTGCAGTGTAGAAGCTGTGCATGGCTGCACATAACTGTCAAGAGGATGAGATATTTTTTTTTCCCTCTTTCCACTTTTTTTTTCCCCAAAGAACAACACTCATATTTGTGTTTCAACGCCCTAAGGACGTCCTTGAATCAGGCAGTCTTTGAAAGTCAGAAGAGTATTGCCTGGCTTACATGTTTACTTCAGCATAAAAGAATATAGTCAGCCAGGCAGAATGAGTGAGAACTGGTGGAAGCACACACAGAACCAAGCTGTATGTGATGTTTTGTAAACACAAAACCGGTTCTAGCAGATCAGGTTCAGGGAGACCCACCCTACCAAGTACATAAACCTTCATAAGCCCTCTCTTACGGAAGGTCTTCTAGGTTTAGGTCTGTGAAGGCAAAGTTTCGGTGTAGTGGCTCCATGTTCTGGCTGTTGCTACACTTACTCCAGCTTTCTTAGTTAAAAACTGAGAAATTATTTTTAAGTAGAGGAACAAGACCCAGTAAAAAGGAACTTGAAGTAGTAAGCTGTTATATTCACTTGGTGTACTTCCCTTTCTATCCCAGCCTGTAGGATTCATCATTTTCCTAGACTTGTAGTTACTTAAAAAAACAGGAGAACTTGGCAAGTTTTAATGCAGAATACTGTCATATGACAAGTGCATGTGTAACTAATATTAGATGTTTAATAATTATGCAGTAATACACTGATAAACATATTAACATAACCTTCCAGTGCTGTAGGGCTTGCAAAGCAGTAACAGGGAAAAATCTAAAGATTGTTTTTAATTTTGTTTGTGAGCTTAGACTGGCAGAGTCATTACATTGTTTTGAAAACTCATTTTTATTGCAGCCAGCAAATGCATACTCCAAGTCTTTATTGCTTCCAAACAATACACTTACTCAGTTCTTGAAAAGTAATTGGCTTCTGTTTGGAACAAGTTCTTGTCTTGCTTCAGGAATATATATTGTGACTTTCTTTTGTGTGTAACTTCTCTTATTTATTTCAGAAATGAGGGTTCATTAACATCAACTTTAAGAACGCTTCTGTTCTTCACAGCTCTAATGATTACGTTACCTGTTGGGCTATATTTTTCGTCAAAGGCTTATGTATTTGAAGGTAATTCAGTTTCTGCCAATTAGCATTATTATTACAAAAATAGAGGAAAAGCGCAATCCTCTCATAGCATCTTTGTTCTTCCTGTTTTGAATGTTTATTTCCATATACAAACAAAAGATCCTGTAACATCTAATTAGAACAGAAAATTATATAAATGGTCAGTGTATCCTTCCCTGCATTGTGGTCTGCAATCCAATATGTGCTGTTTGTTATACAATGGTTTATACTGTGCAGAGGTGCATTGTTCCCCTTACCTAAAGGGTATTTAACACCACCCTGCAGCAGACTTTTGTCAGAATCATCAGGACTATGTTTGCTGCAGGTATTGCAAACTAGTCATATGTTCAACACAGAATAATGTTGTTTATGAGGTTTATATTTTGCATTTGAAACATATGTGCATTTAAACAAGTTATATGCAATTTCAGATATTGAATGTGCTTGCTTGTAGAGCTTTCTTTTAATTAAAGAAAAAATAAAAGGAAGAGAGATTTTGGCTGTTTGTTTGAACAAGCAGCCATGTTGTAGTCCTGATTCTGCAAAGCTTTAATACTTTTCTTGTGCAGTTCTAGGAAGTTATCTCCTTCAGAAGTGGAGAGGAGAAGGGGAGAAAGCAGCTGCGTTTAAGAGCAGTTTATGAGTGTGTAACTGAGTTGTTCTGAGACAATTCTCCTTTGGTGTGCACTGCTGTATGTAGTACATAGGCTCAAAGCTTGTTAAGTCAAGATCCTTTTTAGCTTTTTTTTTTTAATTGAGGTCTAGCAAGCTGAGCTTTAACTTCTCTATGTCAGTTAATGGCAAGATCCATCGACACTGGAAGGATTGAGTTTGTGTTTGCAGGGTGGTGTTTTTGGAGTGCTGTAATGTGTGGAGTTTGTTTGCTTTGGGGGACACTTGGTTAGTTTTTTTTAAATTAATTAAGGGAAACAGTATTTCAGTGTTCGGTCTTCTGATATTTGAAGGCTTATTTGAGGTACATTCATGTATCTTGACTGCTGACATTATTGTTTTACAGTCTAAATACAGAAGGTAGTAGTCCTCTAAATTAGATTTTTATTCTACTGTTTTCTCCTGTTTTAGTTGCAAATTAAGTATAGAATTCTCCCCCTTCTTCCTCCCACTTCCCTCCCCCATTTTATTGCCCCACAAAGAGAGGTACCCTTAGGAAAAAAGGATGTTGAGGTTTGATTGGTGCTGGAACATACTGACAGAAAAAGTGAATCTTGTAGAACTCTGTTGACATCAAATCTAGGCTATTTTATCTTAAATATTGAATACTGAGTGTTGCTTTGTTCCACAAATAGTTTCAAGGCCTTTAACTATCACGGTGAATTCTTTCCTGTGAGTTGTTTTGAGCTCAGACTTTTGATACAGGAGTAAGTGTAACTTTGCTTTTTAGGGAGAATTGTGACTTGCCATGTCAGAGTTCCTAGCTCATAACTAATATTCTTTACTTTCTTTGTTTTCTCAGGTTCCTTGGGAATGTCTGACAGAGACAGCTATTTTTATGCTGCCATAGTTGCTGTAGTCACTGTCCATGTGGTGCTTGCTCTCTTTGTTTATGTAGCCTGGAACGAGGGTTCGCGGCAGTGGCGTGAAGGCAAACAGGACTAAAACGAAGATCATCGGTGTCTGATGTCCATAGACTGTAAATCAGATTTTTTGTGAGCTCGAAGAAAAGCGTTCTTCCAAATGTGTAATACATATACAGAAAGAGGAGGCTGATGCCTCAGTTGTGGTTAAAATAAGACTTGTGCTCATCTTGACTGTGTACTGGTGTTTTCTGTAATGGTGATGGAAGTTGTTCTTTAGCCAGCTTTTGCTATATTGAGCTGAGGAGACCTTCACCTGCAGTTGGAGCGGAATAATTTTGAAATACTTTTGAAAACTCCTGTAGCTACTTTTACATGCCTAGTATTTCTCTGGCTTGCTCTGAAAATAATATTGGCATGAAGCAAGCATTACATTTTCAAGGAATTAAATTGCTGCTTAAAAAAGCTACATTACTTACTGTCCAGCTACAGTGGAAAAGATGGAATTTCACTGTGCTGTGAATAGTTTCCTGATTTATGTGTATTGTGGTTTAACCCCAGCCAGCAATTGAGCACCATGCAGCTGCTCACTCGCTCTGACCCCTCAGTGGGATGAGTGGGGGAATCAGGAAAGCAAAGTGAGAAAACTCATGGATTGAGACAAAGACAGTTTAGTAGGTAAAGCAAAAGCTGCACACATAAGTGTGTTGGTTTTCAGTACAAATTCAAACCATAGCCCCATGGTAGCTATTATGAAGAAAACTACCTCTATCCCAGCCCAAACCGACATAGTGGGATAGGCATAATGAATCTATTTCTGAGTTTAGAAGTAATTTCAAAACCAGAATTGTTTAGAAACTCAGGTCATATCTTTCTAATATGAAGTACAATTTTTTTTTTCAAATATATTTGTTATCACAGTGTAAAATTCAATCTTTAATTTCCTTTTGGGAGGACTGTGGTATTATGCATTGCTTGTCTTTCTCCTCTTCTACAATTTATCTTGATGATGCAAAGGAAAGGGCATAGCATATTTTTTTGTATGTCTTTACACAGGTATGTATCTCCTTGATATTTGCTAAAGTGTGCAGTTGGATTTCCTATGGCAAAGCAGTGTCAGTAACAGTCATAAGCTGCTGTAATGGCTGGTAGGGGAAGGAGCAAGAGAAAACAAGCTGTAGTTGTCTGCAAATGGTGTCCTTTATGAAGCAGAGGACGCAAAAGTGACCACGTTGAAAATTGGCTTCTCTTCATAACTACTTACTTGTACACTGTGAAATGATACAATATGTTGATTGTTTTCTTTTTTCCTTGGTTGTGCGTAGAACTTCCTGTAGTCAAACCTTAGTGAGATTTTTGTGTTGTAGGATAACATGAATTTCATTCCACTGTTGTGCTGTTGCTAGCAAGCTTTTTAATCTCTGGCTAAAACATTTTTCCTAAAGTTCCAGCAAAGCATAAAACTTTCTTAACCCTAATGATGGCTGTTAAGCTGTTGTGCTTGAGGTCATTCTGTTAATTTGAATTTTCCGGTTTATTGTATTAGTTTAGCCTTTCTTGGAAGTTTTTTGCTTAATACGGGTCTTGGCATGGTTTTGGTGCTGCATGTGTCTGGTAAAACTTATGTATAAAGGAGGCAAAAATTGGTTATCTGTGCCCAGTGGCTTGATAGTTATGTCCCCAAGCCTCATTCCTGTCTTGTCCACCCCATTCCCAGGTGTGCACAAGCATAAGCACCATGGCACGCTAATGCAAATCAGTTTTTGCACTTTGTTTCCGCCATGATACCTTTTCTCCTTCAGAGCCCCATTGTCAGGTTGCTGCTGGCAAACTGGAGAATCATCTCAGAGTACTTTTAAGTGCAAGGTTAGTTTGTACATGAGCGTATTGGCTTCCTGTTCTCCAGTGTATGAAGTGTATGTTGTGGAACAGATAATGCCTTTGAATAAAGAACTACCCCGCAATACAAGAGCCAGTAAACAACTTTTGAATAATGTCTTTAATACTGCGCATGTAAAGTACAGCTTAAAGCAAATATATAGCCCTGCTCAATAGCTTTTTTTTTTCCCCCCTTACAGTGGAGAATAAAGGAAGAGTTACACTTATGAAATAAAGAAGTTGATTTGGTGCTAGAAGACAGTGGCAGAAAAAAATGAATGTTACAGAAATCTAAAGATGTTGACTTCAAGGGGAACACACCTGCTATGCTCTATTAGCTGGGTCCTGTTCTATGTCTATTTTATGTTTCATGTAGCAGAATCCATAGACACAAAGTTAATTTCCTAGGAATAATGGGAAAATAATTCCTTATTATAACTGTTTAGTTACAAAAATCTGACAAGTTTGGCCTCTGCTGTATGTGCAGGCACTCTAATGCCTCAGCAGTTGGGGGTAATGCACTGAGCATTAATCCATCTATTGGAAGATCTTTGAAGATAATGCTTTGATCCACAACAACATTCCTGGTGAGAAAAGAAGCACTGCCTGAGTCTGCACAGCCACGGTCAGGTGCTGGTTTCATGTTTCCTGTGCTTCTGAGTGGGAACAACCCCTCAGGTAAAGGGTGCAATGAAAACAGCCCGTGAAGGGTTGTCCCCCTGCAGCCCAGAGAGGTCCACAGGAAGCATTCTCTTCCCTCCCTCCTTGCCAGCGGTGGGGACCCACACTGGAGCAGTCTGTTCCTGGAGGACTGCACCCTGTGGAAGGGAGCCACACTAGAGCAGTTTGTGAGGGACTCTCCTGAGGAGGAAGGAGGGCAGGAACAATGTGTGAAGAACTGACCATAACACCCATTCCCTGCCCCCTGTGCTGCTGGGGGTGAGGTAGAGAACTTGGGCGTGAAGTTGAACCTGGGAAGAAGGAAGTGCTGAGGGGAAGGTGTTTTATTTTACATCACCCCATTCTGATTTGGTGGGTAATTTTTCCCGTGATGGTAATTGGTGAATGACCTCCCTGTGCTTGTCTCAACCCTGGAGCCTTTTGTTACATTTTCTCTCCCCTCTGCAGCTGAGAAAGGGGAGTGATAGCACAATTGTGATGGGCATTTGGTGTTCAGCTAGGGTCAAACCCACCACATGTAAACTGATAAAAGTTGTGAGCAGATCAGAGTTCTTGTTGATTTGAATTTTTTATTTTCTGTAGAATGGTGATGTAAAAGTTTTGACAGTGTAGTACTCCAAAGTGGTACTGTAAGTTTGTTAATTTTACTGCTAGGAATGGATTTGAGACAACTTGTAAAAAGACAACTGGGAAAACTTGGGAAAACTGTCTGCGTACTTCACAGTTGCCTGTCTCTTAATGGTCCATCATGTGTTTGCATAGTTTGACAACTAGTTTAGCTAAAGCAAGCAATTGTATCTCTCAGTGAGAAAATACCATGAGACAGATTGTAGCAGAAATTTTCCAGAAGATTTTCCAAGACTGAATAGACAGTGGGGGAATTGCGAAGTGGGAAATCAGTGACTTTTCATTAGTTTTTGTCTTCTGTACTCACCACCTCTGTTTTTTCAAATGCCTGCAGGACACTGTGGTGGTGGGTACCCAGCCTGTGAGAGTGTGCAGGTGAGCGAGCAGCTTTGGTTTGTGCTTAGGGATGCCTGACTTAACTCATTATTAACTGCCAGCACTAAGAAGTCTCCAGAGCAAATGGTGGTGGTGGTGATGATCATGCTGTTAACAGGAATTATCATTGATTAAGGTACATGAACTTGAAACAGTCTTTACAGTACACTTGAAAGAAAATAAAACACTGCCTAGCTGTTTCTTGCATTGTAAGAAAGGGCCTAGTAATAACTGTCAACATAAAAAAACCCCAAAACCCCAGGAAAACAGCCAAACACAAAAACAACAACCCTACCCTCCAGAAGGCCCAAGCTCCTGTGTTATTTTCACACTCAGGCTGATTCCAGGCTGGAGGCTGTGGTTTTGCCATGCTGCTAGAGCAGCATGACAAACTAGAGGGCAGGCTTTGCTACCTGATCACTCTGATGGGCCAGGGGAAGGTGTGGTGCTCGCCAAGAAATTATATTCTGACTTAGTGCATTGGTGGACAGTAAAATGTTTGATGTTACTGCAGTTTTGGTGGGTTTTAGCCTGCTGTAACTACTGTAGTTAAACAAACTGTGCTTAGGCTTCTGACAGCCCTCACAGCTGGGCAGAGTGTGCTAAGAGCCTCAGGCAGGGCTATGGTTGGTAATAGTTCAGATGAGTAAGAGGTGGGAAAGTAAAGGACCCTTAAGTAACCAACTGAGCCACACATGTATTACAAAATACCACATTTTGGATATGACAAGTGTAGGTAGGGTGCAGCCCATGGAGCAAGAGGAGAAAGGGGTCCTGTGAAGCCAGGGAGTGATTTAGGGAGATGGGGTGAGGGCTGGAATGTGCTAGCATGGCTTGATATATGATGGCAGAGGCACCATATGTTTTATTTGGAAGTATTCTGCTGTTTTTCAAGGGATTATGCAGAACCATTGCTCTGAAATACTGAATGTAACTCATACAAGATAGTGAGCTAATTCCATTTTAAACTTCCAACTAAAGTTGTTCATTGGTTGACAGCTTTGCTGTGTGAGATCTGGGACACATTTATTCACTTTGTTTTGTACAAACCAGCATTGTTACTGGCTCTGAGTCATCTCATAGGGCACGGTCAAGCCCTTGGAGTGTAACTATTTCTTTAAAAATACCGAAGAGCAACTGCCACTCTAATGTTTCATTAGCTCCAATCAACTGTCAGTTTAAGGGAAACAAAGAAGCTGCTTGTTTGAAGTTGACAGGGAGCAGAGCTTATTGTGTCCCTGCAACAGGAGGCCCTCAGGTGCTTGAATGGGGCTTGCAAGAAGAAATTGCTGTGTGATTCAGGGCCCCCACAGTTATTCTCTTATCTGAAGATACGCCAATGTCTGAATTTCTGAGCTGTTGGCATAGAGTTCGAGTCTCTTTGTTAGGAGAAACAGTGTTGTGTAACAATGCTGAGCTGTAGTTGTAGGACAGGAAATGGAGGTAAACTCTTGGGACTTGAGCTCTGTTTGAACCTAAGGCAGTAAGAAAAAGGATGGGGAAAATGCATGTGGATTCCTGTAGAAAGCAGCTTTTTTCGGTGCTGGTCTCCCAGTTTTGAAACCACGAGACAAAGCCAATCGCAGTCCTGTTTCAAAAGGCAGGGATACTGACTGGGAAGCTTTGTGGAGAAGGATGCCCAGAGTGAAGAGCTAGGAAAGTTGAGTAGTTAATTTGGTGACTGTCTGGCTGAATGCCTGTGACGGAGTTTTTTTGGTGCTGGTTTGCTGTCATGCTTCACAACCCTTTTGTCCTACCAGCTTTGGACAGGATGTTCTTGCTGAGATTATTCTCCTGTGTGCTGTTTGGAGGGGTGATCGGGTGCTTACCTGCAACTGTGCTCTTAAAACAGTACGAACTGCTCACAGGCCTGCGAAAAAAGCTGTTGCCTCTTTTAGTTGGCACATGAGACACTGTGGTTTAATAGTTTTAGTGGAAATGGCCCAGGGCATAGGCACAGGGGGTATGTTATTAATTAAAGCTGTTTTTAATTGAAGAATGATTTATGAGTGAGAATAATAGCAGTCAGAAATTAAGAACAAACACTGCTGAGGGTGTGGGCCCATGCTGCAGGCACCATGGAGGAGGCATTTAATACCTTTGCAGTTCTTCATCCTCAAGATGCAGTTTCTCTTAGCATGCTTGAGTCACTAATGGGGTTCTGCTAATGTTAGAGATCAACTGGAAGTTTGTCTTCACAGCTGGAATGCTGTTCATTTCAAGGGAATGAGTCTTCGATGTGTAGGTGGTTTTGTGTCTGACAGAGAAGACAGAAGAACCCACTTTGCTCTCAAACCATGTCACACTTGAATCCCCTTCCTAGAATAATTCCTACAGAATTAGCAAGTGTTGGGTGATTCTTAATGTGAAGCATTATGATAGAGCATAGAGTTTCCTTTACAAACTTGTGTTATGTCTGCAATACCATGTTTTTTTCTTCAGAGTAAAGTACGCCTTTACTAAAAAATCCAAACCACAGGTGATTCTGATGATTTGGATGTTGGAACTGTTTTGATGGCTGTTTGTGTTAGGTGCAACTACCTGTGTTTAAATGTGGAGTGGCTGTAGCTCATCACCTGCAGATTTTGCCCAGTATCCCTGAGACTTGAGTAGGCACCGAATCCTGTGTTTAATAGAGATTCCTCCGCTGGCCTTATTGCTTAGGGGCTTCAACACAGCTCCCATTTTTACTAAGTGAAAACTGGACCTTGGGTTTTATATTTGAATTGTAATGGCCTTTTTCTATATGGTAATGACTGACTGATCATTAAGCCAGTTCCTTTATTCCTAGCTAGCATTTATTTCTAACCTGTTATGGTTCTGCAAACAGCAGCAAGTTGCTAACTCCTTTTGGTACTACTTCCTCTTACCTTTCCTTATTAAGTGCTTTCCATGGAGGCAAATCTTTCCTGTAGTGTGATATCTCTTGTGATCCCTAGTTAAGATTATGTTGAACTTTGTAAGGCAAGATAAGGTTTTTATAACACTTGGTGGGTATTTTGCTTTCTTACCCATGTATTTTCAGAACTGTTTGTTCTATCAGCTCTGATACTTAAGGCATGAAGAGGAAAAAAGTTTCCAGTTTTGTAGACAATTCCTGTATCAGTTGTCTATTTGTCATGGGCCTTTGGGAGGAGTAATTAGCAACACTAAAATAGCAGGATGTTTCTGTGTTGTCAGGTGCTGATTAGGTTCAGAACAGTCCAACTCTGAGGTCGAATGTTTTATTTTAGCATATTACAGGACTTGAGGACATGTAAGTGCACTGAGTAGCATCGGCAGTGGGATCCAGGCTGCTTTCACTTCTCCAGCCCTAAAAGAAAACTACATTGAGCCTTTTGGTAAGGAATCTTAGAGACCCCCTCAGGAATATGTGATGGATGCGGCTCTTGAAGATGCCTGCCCATGCCAAAATGCTGTGTTTGCTTGATATAAGCTTATGCAAGGGATTAATTTGGAAGCAGAGCTGTATGGCTTGTGAACTTTCTACCTCAGGTCAACTGTGCTCTAACTGCATGGTCCAAATTGCAATTCGATGGGATAAATGATTTTTGTGTGCTTTTTATGGACTTTGTTCAAAAAGCGAACAGGTAATTCATCTCAGCAGGTAATTCTGCAGAGCACCAGAACGAATTTGCTACAGTTCTATTCAGTTAAAGAGGAAGCAATGCAATAATGTGTCTGATTACCTAAGCACGAGTTCAGTTGATCGTATCTGTGTGTGGATATAATACATGAACTTACTGACCAGTAAAGCAGACAGAGTAATTTGTTTTGTGTTGTCTCCTTGAATTCTGACAAGACAGTTTTCTTTCACTTCAAACTTGGCAGTTCGCTCATCTCAGAGATTCCTGTACAGACTGATTGACCAGTAAGAGGAATTGGTGTGTTTGTAGAAGCCAGTGCGTTCCAGATTCCTGTGAAGAGCAGGTGAGGCTTTGCATCGTAAGGAAAGTCCCCTTGCCTGCAGTCCTGGCTTTTGGAGAATTAACAAGGACTGGTCTCGAATCAGATGATAATTGGAATGCAGAAAATGAGATATTGGAGGTAACTGTGCCAGGACTGCTATGATTTGGATGGATAAGAAGACCTATCCATCAGTAGCAGGATGTCAACTGACTATTCTTCTTCTCATTTGCATTCCTAGCACTGAGAAATCAGTATAAAGCTGTCATTTACTCTTAACAGTCTTTGAAAAACACAATCTGTCTGTAATATTTCCTCAGGAAAAAAAATCTCCTTTAAACTAGGCTTTTGAGACTTGATACAAATTTAAGCTGCTTTAGCCAAAAAAAAGAGCTTTTGGATAAAACCGGTGGTGTTGTTGATGGATTTTCCTCTCCAGAATACACTGTGCATATTCCTTTTGTGCTAAAAACAAAGGTGAATATCACAGAATACTATATGTGGCAGCATTGTACAGTATCCAGATACCACCTGCCTTGCATGTGCTGCCTGCTCTTTTTGCAGCTATTGCCAAAGAACATGATAGGATCCAGCTGCACTCAGTCTTTATGAGCGCACAGGGAGAGCTGGTCGCTGTCCCAAAGAAGTCACCATACAACAAGATCAGTCTGGCTAAACGGGTATTGCCAACAAACACAGCAAATGTGTCTAGGTGGAAGTAGAGAGGTGTTAGTGCAGTTAGTACAGGATAACTCCTGAAGTCGTTGGACCTGGCCTTGGAGCTGTGGCACATCAACCCTTGGAGAGGTAAAGAGATTCACTTTGCTGGCTATGGCAGGTCACAGGGTCAGAACTAGAGGGCAGGTGGGGGAAGGGACTGGAACTTGAATTTTTTGCCCACTGCTCTGCCAGCAGTATCTGCCATTCACTACCGCCCATCCACAGTGATTTTCTGGGGATTGTTTCTGGTGAGAACTTGAATCAGTGGATACCTGGACTGTTACCTAATTTTGCATAGCTTGATGCTCTCTTCAAAGTCTGCAAATATTGTAGCCCATGTTTTCCTTCCTTGTCAGTTCTTCTGAATAGTCCATTTAACCCCTGTTTCAGCACTTTTTTGCCATTGTTCAGCTGGCTTTAGACTTTCCCGGGTTTCTTTCAGGTATACCTTTTCTTTGCCTCATCATTTCATTCCACATCTAAAATCTTAAAGTAATAAAAAAGGCTCATTGAAATTTGCACACCACTGAAGGATGGTGCTGCACTTGAACGGTACCATTCAATTATCCTTTCAATGGTGTTAGTGCTGGGCTTTTGTCCTGCTTCACACTTTAAGAGCACATCCCTTCATTTGCCCACAAGGTTCAGCTGGGAATGAATTCAGTGGTCAGAATGCAGAATATGCATTTGGTGTTATCCGGGGTAAGGCTTGGCATGAGACTGGAAAAATACAGCAGTGAGCAAATGATAAAGGAATTAAACTAATATACAGACCCTGTTTTTTCGTGTATGCCTTGGGGTACGTGCACATCTTAGTCTCAGCTCTAAGCAGTGTATTGTTTGGGAAAGTACATTCAAGCATGACTAATCTGCATTTGTCTCCCTCTCCCAAAACATTGTTTCATTTGAAATGTTTTATTTCTCTGTATTTAAAGAATATTCTTTCATAATGCAAAAGCTATTTTTCATTTTTCTAGAACAATTGGTTGAAGTGTTTCTATTAATCTTTCTATTATTTAAGCACTTCTATCTGCAATACACAATAGAAACAAATTAATTTATTTTTTTGAGACAAGCTTGCTTTTTATCCTACAGAAACGATGACTCATGAGATTCGTCCAACCCTCATCTGTATTCCTCCCCCAGCTAATAAATTAAATGTGAGTTTTGTGTTTGCATTAAAAGACAGCCTGTGCGTACCTCACCAGGGAGCTTGTTTGAACATGGAGTTCACAAGAGGAAAATTCCTTGCCACAGTAAAACTGCTTCATTGGGCATTGAGGAGCTTTGCAAAGTTTGCTTCCTAAGTGAAGAAAGCAGCATTAGATTTAATTCATTGCTCACACTTACTGTGGTCCTAGTCTGGCGTGCTTGTAAGTCTTCATGATGATGCCAGAAGGTTTGTGGTTCCCATACATGAAGACACTGCAGAAGGCAGAGACCTCCTATGCTTTGTCTTTGAGCCTGTTAATCCTGCAGATGGAGACTATCAGGATGTATAAGATTCTATACTGATCTAGGATAAAAACACGCTCTGTTTTCATTCTGAAACAGTCCTGCAAATGGTTGTGCTGGTCTAACTAAGAAGAGAGTGTGGAGGATGGGGATGGGTGCAAGTATTTGTAGTCGGTGTACCTGCTGAAGCCCCATGTGGTGAGGAGACACCCTTAGCTGGAGCTGACTCCACATTAATGCAGAGAAGCTTGTTTAAAGCTAAAATGAGGTATGGCCTTGCAGCTCCACGGTGTGGATGGACCACAGGATTTAGCTGGGAGAAAATACAGCCTTATCAGTACAGTTCACTGCATGAAAAATAGCCAATTTTTCTGCAAAGCTGTGGACTTTACATTGGGCTTTTTTAATTGAGCAAAGCTGCCTGGGCATCCAAGGACTTCTTTTTGGTGAAATCTGGAGAGGTATTGCAAAAGAAGCAGCTTTCCAGAAAGAAATTTACACCCTGTCCAACAACTTGTTCCTGTTTGGACACTGCACACAAAACACTGCCTTGCAGATGTTGGTATAACTGGTACTTAACTAAGAAAAGACTCATGAGATTGATTTTCTAGAAACAGTAAAAACTTCACACGTAACTATCTCCTCCCTTTGCCTTTCCCTAGGGTGGAGGGACGGGCTGTAATTGCAGAGGCTGCACAACAGATATGTCTTATTCTCTTTGCTAGCCAGAGCTAAAAGCTTTTTTCTGTGTAACTCTAAGGCCAGACTATCTATGGATTCCTGTTGAAAGAGTTTTTGAGATTTTGCAGCACTTCTGTTTTCCTGGAGCTCTCCAAAGCAAGTGTGCTTCTGTGAATGGAGTTCTTGATAGGTGAACATGCAGAAGTGCAAGTGACTGTGATCTGTACAGCAAAGGGTTAAGAGAACATACATCTTCAAAAATGAAAGACGAAAGCAATCTAGACCATTAATTTCACATTTTCGAATGGAGAAAAACACTTTGAGCAGATACAGCATGTGGAAGGAAGAAGAAAAACACCACCATTGGCAGAATTGGGAAGTTGAACTATGTGTTGAAGCTCAGAGATTGAAGGCTCCGGAGGGTAATTCGCACTCCTGCCTTACAACTCAGTCAGGATTATGGCTGCAAGTGCAGTGAGCACCAGAAGCTTATGTGAGAATTCTGCCGAAAATATGTTGGGCAACTCTGAATAGGCAAGGACTGTCTTTAGTTTGACAGGTAATATTTACTTTCTCCCATCCCATCTCCAGACAACTGCAAGAGAAAAATACTGTGATTCACTGCAGGCCAGTAGGCCAAGAGAGATTTTTACATTTCTCTGACAGAGTGGACTTCAGTTGGCTTAAGTGGACATGGTTTCATGAGCACTTTAGCACCAGGACTGACCTAAGTGCAAGTCAGGTGGGGTTTTCTTTTGGGTGGATTTCCCTTGGCTGGTATTGACAGCTTTCCTTAATTTGATTTTCATAAATGATATATTGGTTTGGCATATCCTGTGCATGAGCTGAATGTAGTATTCCAAATTTAAGACTGCAAAGTAAACAAATTCCCAATGCAAAAGGCAGTCTCAGAGACTTCCAAAGCTGCCTCATGATAAAAGAAATTTCAAAGTAAAAATCTGTGTGCTGAAAAATATTTAATTTCACAGAAAAGTAATTTAAGCAGCATGTATTTTGCAGTTTGATGGTGTTCCATATAACACAGTATTAGTTTTCCTTTTTCATTTGTAGGTGTCTGCTCATTAAGCAAGATCTCCTTTACAAAGTATAGGGGCTGTTTAAATGCTTTAGGGGATGAGTATATTTATTATGAGCTGATAATCCTTCTAACTTGTTACATTAAAATATAAATGGATTCTGTTCCGATGAGAAGCATGAAAGTGATTACTAAACTGTGGAAATAAATGTGCTAGAACCCTAAATAGTGTAATAATCCTCTAAGGGGAAATTGCACCTCATTCATTTATAATGGTATTGTGATTGGCTTTGTTTTAGTCCAGCTTTTGAGTCAATGCCTCCATGAAATTCTCATGACTTGCCTTCCAAAATGACATCAAAGACGAAAGGAGAAAAACAGTCTTGACAAAACCAGGTCACTACATCAGCAAGAGCAGAGTGGGCTGAGCAGCTCTGCTTCCTAAATCAAAACCTTGCTGCAGGAGCACTGCCGTGCTCCCATTAGTGTGTCACAAATGCCGTTCTCAGCAGTGAGGGACCGAAAAGTGGCACAACCGCAGAAAAAGGGCTGAAGGCTTTGGCCAAAGCCTGGTGCTTGTCTCTTCAGAGCACTGCTGTGCTGAGATGAGGATGTGGAGGTCCTCGAGGTATCCCTTTTAGGGGATGTCCTGGTCCCAGCTATACTTTGTAGCCAGGAATGCACAAGGAATGAGGGGGAGTAGTGACTCCTTTGTGCCTAAATCAAGCAAAAATCCCAGCAAAGGTTCTGAGGTGTTCTGCCAGCCCCGTCCTTCCAGAAAAGCAGAGGTGCTTTCATAGTCTTGGCTAAACTCCCACGTCCGGGAGAGACTAAGGGTCTTCTAAAGGATACTCATCTGGACTGTGCGAGAAATGTATGGGCCAGAAGCCCATCTCAGTCTGCCTTCAGAGCAAGGAACTGTCAAGAAACCAGTCTCCCTCTCCTGCCTCAGTTCCTGTGTATCCCCAGAAGAGCACTCCACCGAGGGGCAGAGAGGGGGATTTGAATACACACACACGGCCACACAGCCTGCTTTGAAACTGCCATTTGGTCAAAATAACTCCATGTACAGTTTGGCTGTCTGCAGTGGTGGGGTGGGACCTAGAGTACACTCAGGAACAGGACTCTCCTGGATCCTATGTGGCTGTATCCTCCAGATTTTTTTGTAAAGGGCCAATATAGTGTCTATAGCCAAAACTTAACACGATAATTATAGCTGGCAGGGCTTGGTAATTAATGTCTAGTACAACCTACTGTAATGTACTGCTGCTTTTACATGTGTTTTGTGCAAAGTGGGAGTGCTGAGGCGTGCTCATTTGCTGCTGTCTGACGGGGAGAGGGTGACAAATCCTACAGGAAGAAGGAAATGTGCTTTCCATCTTTTGGGGTTTTAATTAAATTAACTGTAGTGGCAGAAATGGCAAAGTGCCAGGGTTTCTCCTGTCACTGAGCAAGCACTTTGCAGAGAGGGAACCTGGGCACAGGAGGCTCATACAGGTGCCTGTGTTCAAGAACAGCATCTGTTCTGGCTAACAAGCCTTGCTCTGTGTTGCTGATTTACTTAATGAAGAAGAGACCTTCACCTGTGTCTGTGACCATGTGGGTGCAAGGGTTTGGTGTTTGGTGTTTCCACGTGATAGCAGTAACAGCACACGGTCTCTGGCAGGTGTCACTAAAGCCATCTAACAGCGTATGTAGCAAGTGCTAGTGGAAGCCACATGGCACAAGCTTTGCTCTTTCTATGGAATACCTCAGGGAATATTTAGCAGAAGGAAAGACCTATTCTGGGGCTCAGAATGTCCCACTGCAATGTCTCCTAACACAGCTGCTACTGCCTGTTGACATCTGGAGTCTGCTCCTGTGCTTGAGATACAGAGTTTCCCTGGCTGCACCTTGTTGGCAGACATCCCAGTTTCCAGGTGATGTAGCTCACAGAGGGGTTCAGAGCAGCTGCCTCTCCCCACAGCCTTCTCCTGGCACCCTGCAAGTGCTGCAGGGGCATGGAGAGGAGGCACCTGGGCATATGTGGGTCTATGTCCCAGGGGAGGCTGTGACAGTACAAAGCAAATGCCGAGCACAAGCTGGCATCTGCCCTGACCCAATAGGTCATCCAGAGGAGGAAACTAGGGGAGGAAAAGAGAAACTTATTTTTTTTAATATTAGGAAGACTTGCCTATTTTTATCTCCATGCAAAATAGATGACTTCTATCACCTGGGACTTCTCTGTGTAGGATTTTGAGCAGAGCAAGCTAATAGTGACTGTGTCTCATTGGGATTTAAAATGGAATTCTTGCTTCTTGGTGTAAATAGAAGGTGATAGCGTAGCATGTAGGAGGTCTTTACTCTTCTAGATTTATTACATTTTTTAGGTTTATAATTTTTTTAAAAGCTTTTTGTTTCATCTTGAGCACTGACAGAGGCAAGCAGGTAACTGAAGGTACACACAGAGCATTTTAATGGGGCTTTTTCCTGAATTCATCTGAAGCCAAGCCCCCTCTGACCACAGCCCCACCCTCTCATCTGCATTTCGTAAGGGTATTACCACTGTAATTAATAAGACTTGTATAACAGTACCTAATTAAACTCTGATCATATAGTGTAAATTTAACTTGATTATCATTAGCCTCAGTGAACTCTGCAGGAGATTAATCCTGGTGATTCACTCAGCACAGAGAGCAACAGCAGCAGCTCTGCAGAGGACCAAAATATTAGTGAACAGCAATGCTCTGTGCCCCCAAACCCTGCAAGGTAGGTCTGGGGACCGACGGTAGCACCGGTGTCAGGGAGGGGTCTGTGCTGGGACGGGAGTCTCCCCATTTTCAAACTGCTTAAAAGCCACTGGGATGCCAGCAGGCTTCTACGGCACCATTCTTAAAATCACTGAATAAGGAGTCTGTGAGAGGATTATGGCTTACATAAGAGTTTTATGTCTGTTCTAAAGTACAGCCCCTATACATTTGTGTGCTGCGTAGAGTGTCTGCCAGTGATTCATGGAGACCAGAATGTCCTGAATGACTACAAGCCACATTTTGTTTAAGATTATTACAGATACAGGATCTGGTCCCAGTCTTCTGAAAGCTGTTGAGGTTTAGTCTATGGGAAGAGAGTAGAGGCAATAATGTTACATTTTTTAATATTAATTACTGCATATTAAAATGCTGTATGCTTTGGTTCTGCACATTGTGCTGGAGAATTCTTTGCTAAAAGAACAAATAAGCCTTTGGTAAAATAATAGGGTTTTTTCTGTATGTAGTCCCGAAGTAAAGGGCATGGGGTTTGCCCTGTCTTTGGCTGAGCACATCTGTTTGCTTGCTGCTAATAATAGTTTAATCAATGGGGCTGATTCCTGCATATTCTCCATCTGACAGAAGCCCAGAAGACCCAGATGACAGCAAAAAAAGGTCTTTTGTATGTATCCCCCTTTTTTTTTTTTTTTTTTGGTAGTTGTTGTTCCTTAATTAAAAGCAAAGAGAAAGTTTTACTCCTGTTTGCATGAATGGTCACATCAAACGGTACAGGAAAATCTAGGCCAAGCTGCTTTCAGTGGGCTAAGGAACATTATACCATTGCACCGCTTTCTTTCATAGTAGCAATGCCTCTTAATGAACGTTAGGCATCTTTTGAACTTTCTTTGAAACGGTTAGCTTTGCTTTCCACAAGTACCCCGTAGCCCACCTTGCCCCCCCAGCTCACTGTGGCACGGCTGTTGTTAGGAGATGTGTCCGTGTGGGATGGGAAGGAGAGGGATGTGTGCGGAGTGCATCCTCACCGCCTGCAGAAACGGTGCCGGTTATATAACACCCTCGCTGGGTAACGAGGTGAAACTCTGTCAACTCTTCTGCAGGAGCTTTCAGAGGGTTTGGGGCTGCTGGCTGGCTGAAGGGTAAGTCAGGGATGTGTTCCTCAGGGGGGGCTGTGTGCTGGGGTGCACACTCAGGTGTCAGTGTGTACAGTGCTGCACAGGGACTCCAGCATTAATGACTGAGATGTGGGTGCAGGCAATGGTACCTCAAGCAAAAAGGGCCACTCAGCACCTCGCCTGAAACATATCATTTTAGAGTATTGCTACTCTGTGAAACAGCTGTGTAATTTGTCTGTGCTGTTTGTCTGTTTTCCTCTAACGTGCCTGAAACCCAATTAAAAATAAGCTGTGCTTAAGCCACAATGACTTTCCTTTAGTAGTGGTAATAATACTTTGTAAGAGAAGACTGTGCTCAGGCAGCAAAATGCTTTATATCAAACATTCCAGGATGCTGATACTATTCAGAATATAACTTGCTGGGGCTTTGCTGTTGTTCTTTGCACTTGCTGTTGTTTCTTGCACTTGCAGACTTGTACCTGTTTGCAGCACAGCTGTTGTGTTTGCTTGTCCGAGTGCAAATGTTCATGTTGACTGATGAGTGCATGTTGGATGATTGTGTCCATGAGTGCTGGATATCCATGTCTGTTTTAAGACTGGGACTATAGTTCTGGATGTGCTTGCCACTGTCACAGAAGAATTACTCATATGCGTAGCACTTTTATGGAGCTACTGTCAAATGTGCGTCTCAGAGGAGAAAGCAATCTTGGTTTGCAACAAGATGAACAAAAAGAACGCCTGAGCTTTTCAGGGTTATATTGTGGAAGTTGTGTTTGCATTGTAAGTGCTGAATATGCTTCAAGTACCTGGGAGTTACTGAGGGAACTGGTGTCCTTACAGAGACGGAAGGGCTGTAGGGAGGGGCTGTGCATCCACGGCTCAGGCAGCTGTGAGCTCAAAAGATTCCAGCAGCGAGAAACAGAGCCCAAATGAACCTAAATAAGCAGGAGATCTGAATTATTCACAAACAGAAATGCTTGTTCCTGAACAGTCAGGTGTCTGAATCCAGAGAAGCCTCAGGCTGTGGGACTGGCATTGTAAGGGTGAGCGTTGTCCTAAAATGAACTGTGCAACAGAAAAATCAGTTGGTATGAGAGACAGGCTTGTATTCCCCTGGGACTGAGAATCTCTTGTAGTCAATTTTTAGACTCTTTTTTTGTTATTATCTAAAAGGTACTTGATGCCACAATTCCTGTCACTTTGGCTTTTGCATTTGCTCCTTGCGATATTCAGCTGGAATAGCAGTCTGCCAGGGCCCACATCCTATATCCTATTTCGTCTTTGTTCTCCTCTTGCTGTGCTTGAGTCCAGTGGTCCCATAAATCTGAGTGATCTCTGGCCGGTTGTGTGGCCTTTGTGTGAGGAGATGGGTGTAAGCACAGGGGACTTAACCTGAGGGCAGTGTCTCGCTCCAGACTTAAGGGAACTGCACAAAGACTGGTTGCCATGCTGGATCTCTGGGGTCATGGGCAGTCAGATGCGTGGTGGCCACTTCTTTTGCATCTCCCCATTGCTAGGGCTTCTGGTGTGTTGCAGAATTTTTGCAGGGAGCAGCTCCCTGATGTTCTGTACCCTCACCCAGGCACCTGGGAGGGGTGCAGCAGAGGGAGCTGGGGCTGTTGGCCACAGTGTCCAGGACTCGGGCCCCAGGAGGGGAAATGAGCCGATAAAGTCACATTTTGGTGGCAGGTGTGGCACATAATCATCTTTGCACCAGGTGAGGTGGCTTCTGTGTGCTGCAGAAACACCCTGTCGCTTGGGGGAAGATCGCTGGTTCCCCCAGAATGGTAAAGACAGCAATGGGGTTAGGCCATCAAATGCTGCAAGCTCCCAAGCATTGTGTACATCAGTGAGGATAGGTAGATTGCCATAAGTGACCATAGGTAGAAAAATATCACATAGCTGCCTAGTTTTCCATACATGATCACCAAGGTGCTGGTGGCTTTGTAACTTTTGCAGCCCCATAGCTGAGCCTGCAGGGTCACGATTGCTGCCTGCAGATGGTGAGCCTTGCCCTATATATCAAGCAGACTTCTCTGTGCACATGCCTATGTTTAATTACCATTATGAAATGGATAAAAAATTTAAAATGTCATCACAACGTGGTGTGGGGCTGGGATTTGCAGTCTAACTGCAAGCCTCCTGTTGATGAAAGTGCTCCAAGTTTGTCTGAACTCTACCACTGGACAGTTGTTGTCCTCTATGAGCTGCTCTCTGAGCAGGCTGAGGTGGCTTCTTTTGTTTGTCACTGACTTGCCTGGATATGTCAGTGTCAGCACCTCTCCTGAGTCTTTCCTATGGTGGAAATTCTGCCTGGTTAAAACTCCTACCAGCCAGATGCCCCAGCAAGAGCAGTGCTAGGCGTGCTTTGCCCAAGGAGTAACTTCCTTCTTGAAGGAGAGTTAATTTGATGTAGACAAGGATCGTTAGGACTGCACTGACTTGCTGATGTTGGTACCCGTTCTGAGAATGGGTGCTGATCCCACCTCGCCAACGTAAAGCCATTTGATGCACTTTGCAGTAAAATGACTCTCTGGTGCTTATAAACCTTCCAGGGTATTAAAATGGCCTTAAACCCTACTGTGTTTCTTGCTTTAGCTTGGAGCTGGCTCAGAACTGGGTTTGATTGGCAACTCAGCCACTGCTTGCAGTTTAAGTTCCTTGGCACAGGGTGATGGATCCCTGCCCTCTCCCAGTCCTGTCCCCCTGCTGCCTTTGATGCAGGCTGAGCCCTGAGGGTTTAGCTCTGAGCTGCAGCCAGTGACACTCTCCACATGCAAACCTCAGCAGCAGGATCAGAGCCACATTTCTCAAACTGACAAAGAAAATAAAGGCTTTTATTCTGGGGGAAGGAGAGGACAAGAATGATTCCAAACATTCTAATAAGCCCCTAAAGTAAATAACTAAATGTTCTTCCGTTTTGGTGTAGCTCTTAGAAAATTTCCCAGGATGTATTTAAAGAGTTCATTGTAAAATAGTGGGATGTTCTTTTCCCACAGGTGTACGTTAAAACAAAAACATTTCACTTGGAATTATTATAGAATTACCTGGTCTTGGGATTACTTTGAAGAGCTTTGGGAAATCATTCACGTGGGCTGCATTACCTGGTAAGTGCTGCTGCCATGCAGGTCCATGGTTTGTATAGCAGAGGAAGCAGAGGTTCAGAACATGATCTCACCTGCCTGGCTTTAAATGGGAAATTGTAGCGGTTCTATTTCAGCAGTGAAATTGGTTCTGTTCTTTAACTTAAACTTTTCAGAATAAAAAGGGAGGCTTTACTACAAATGGTAACAACCTCATGGACTCCGCCAATTTTTTTTCTAGCTAAAGTATTTTGTTGCAGGAATCAACCGAGAATTACTTCCAAACTTGTTTTAACATTGTAACACAAATACCTGTACATAGGAAGCAGAGGTCTTCCTCTGTTTGCATCCTTCTCTGTCTACCTGGAAGAGCAGTCTGGCACTTACCTGCTGCCACAGAGCACCTTGAGGAAGGTGCTGAGCCCTGTCAGGGAACAGGAGCACTGATGCTGATTCCTTGAGGAGCTGAGCCCAAGGCAGACCAATGAATTGCATTGTTTTCATTCACTTGGGTAGCATTTTTATTAGATTACCATTCCCTTCACAGACTCAGGGACCAGAGTAATAAAGGTAATGAAGGATGAGTAATAAAGGCAAGCACAGATGCTTATCTATCCTAGTCCCTCCGACATGCCAGTCCATTGAACCTGTTCGCTGTTTGGACCTCATCTTAGTTAGAATTTGATTTTGAATCTCTGTAGGTGTGTGAATTGGGAACTCCCCTGCCCAAAGCACTGCTTCAGCTCTATGGAAAATACTGTGCCAGGCTGTATGGTTATTAATAAGCTGATTTTGTTAGGAGAACGGAGCACCATGTCTGAGCTCTTGTGCAGGGCGGGCTAATGATATTGGACAGCGAGCAACTGTCACTTTTGCTAAATCTGTCATATTGCAAGTAAGCTGCTTACAGCATGCAGTGAAGATAGGCAGAAAGGCAGGCTAATCCACCTTCAGGCTCTACCCAAAGTGAAATTTGGAGTCTGCTTTTCTCAAGAACACAAGTTGTCCCTTGGAAACTGTTGTCTCAGAAGCACAAGGAAAGCTAAGGAGCTGAACAGGCATCAATTTTGCTGAATAAATGCCATATGTGTGTCTGCTCAAGGTCTTCTAGACCCTCATTCCTGAGGAATAGAAGCGACATGGAATTTGTCAGAAGACATATCCTTGCACATAGCTGAAAAATGCAGCACAGATTTGGAAGCAAATCTGAGGATTTTCTTATATAGAAAAGGGGAATGAGACCTGGTCAGCAGTACTGGACTCTAGCAAAGCTTTCCTGGGTGGGAGCTGTGGAAGTAGCACACAGAGGCTCTTGGTTGTCTCCTTCTGTTACCAGTGCAGCCAGATGCCGATTCCTAACCTAGAGACCCCACTGGGACCCCATCTGCAGCATGTGGGGGTGCAGTCCGTGGGCTCTGCAATGGCTCTGTGATGGGTTTGGGGAGGCAAGAAGACGGGCGTGGGCACCCACTTCTGCTGACACCTTCCTGCACCACCTCCTGCTGACCTTCAGCCCTAGGTTGTTCTTTCCTGTTGCTGCTTTAGGCATGACTGTCCCTGCATGCTTCTGTGGTAGGAAAGCAGTGTATTTCTCCCAGGTTTCTCTCTCTTTACAAGTGAGACTTCAGCTGTGCACAACATGTTTTTCAGAAACAATCCTCCATTTTGGCCTCATTTGGCCAAAGTGCGTAGCAGTTCCTTGAATTTGAGGAGATAAATAATCATGTTGATGGAGGTGCTGCTTAATATTAAACTAAGTCTGTTACTGAATCAGGTCCTTGATCTTTGGCAACCTTTGTGCTACAAAAGTATTTATACGTGTAAACATTAGATTGTAGATGCAGTTTCTTCAGATAACACTGTAGCATATGGGGCACAGGGCTGAACTTTATGGGGCAATAAAACTCAATGCTGAACACTGGGAATTGTTTCCTCTTTGCAGGCCTTTATATCTGCTTTTAACAACTGTTCCTCCGTGGCATTTAGTAGCGTTTAAGAATATCTTCATTCCCCTAAAATTGTCCTGTCACCTGTGCAGTGCTCCACAGGCAGAAGGTGTTTGCTGGTACTATTGTCTTTCCTGTGGTTGCATGAGAAGTTCCACATGAGATTGGAATACTGTATTAAGCTGGGACAGTAGATCATGCGTAGGGTTTGAAGGCTGTCAATTACAATATGCATTTTGCAATGATGAGGCTGTACAAAATATGCTTGCAATGAGCTTCAGGAGATCCCCAGCTTTGTGGCTCCCCACAAGGGGATCCACAACGGTCAAAGGTAGAGAGGTGCCTACACAATTTACAGCTTAAGAAATTACATCTTAGGAAAACAAGACAGGAAAGTGGGATTAAATGCTATCAGAGAAAGGAGATGGGAGAAAAATAAAATGGCTTATTAAAATCATTCAGTGGCAGGGCTCTAGGTTCAGTGTAGAATTCCTGGCTGTCAGCCCACCAATGCTAACACTAATCACAGGCCTCCAAGATACAGAGCTGAGGTCCCTCCTTTTCCTGCATGTGAAACTCATTGATGGCCATCGTAGGCAATAGGTTGTGCCACCAAAGATAACAATTCATGAGTAGCTGGTTTAAGACCAAAGAAGATAGTTCTCTCTTCTTCTCCCTGCCATCTCTGCTGCATTGGCACAGTAGTGGCAGAGTAGTTGAAAGACGATCTTTATGAAAAAGTCTCTCCAAGCATTAGCTTTCAACCATGCAAGCGTGATTTTTCACACAAAGGAGGTTGGGAGTGGCAGAAATGCCTTTTCAAGGGTGAGATTTGCTTGAGCTGGTCATGAAACTGCACCCTGAGGGCTGCTGAATCAGGTTGCTTGTAAAAGTCAAGAGCATTTTGATGTACAAGATGTTTATGTTCCCTCTTGAAGTGTTATAATGAGGATACAGCGATAGCATCAGCGAAACGGGGTCACAGAGCGGAGCCCTGGGAAAGCGCATGCCTGGCTCCTCTGGTGCTTACCTGGGGATGTATTTTGGTTACCGACTGCTAAACATAGCAAAGCTGCAGCTGCATTATCATTCTACTGAATGTCAAAAAGTTTGTTTTGTCTTACTGGACAGCATGTCACTGTAGCCTTAGCCAGCTGTAATGTAGAGGCTGTTGAAAAGCATGGCTCTGATACCATCACAGTACTTTTATTTATTTTTACCTTCAGGAGGAAGTATTTGTTGAAATTAACTTTTAGTTCCCCAAAGATGAAGATGTTTCTAGTTGGAATGTTATCTATGAGTACATGGAACTTTTTTTCAGGGTAGAAAAATGTTTTCTGGTAGGGTTATACATTTGGTTTGTGTGTTCTCTGCAGTCTTCACCACCATAGAATTGGGTGAGGGGTTTCGGATGGTTTTAGCAATTTCTTAGGAGGTGATGGACAATCTAAGGTTTTGAATACTCTTTAGATGATGCTTTAGTATGAGGCCTGTGAGGATGAGAATGCTGCACTGCCACTGGAGAGATCCAATGAGGCATTTATGCCTAAAAAAACACTCCCCAAATTATCCCACCTACCAGACAGGGGCTCCACCTTGAAGGCATTATTGGGGAACCCATGGAAAGTGCTGGAGAACACCCCAAACAAGTGATTTCTTGGAAACTGGACCCTTTTCAGGCATTTCAGTTTGGATGTCCTGAGCCACTTGTCAGAAGTTTCGTAGTATTTATCTCAAGTGAATCTGGCTATGAGTGTTGGGGGTTTTTTGAGGAATTTAGTTTTAAATAACATTTCCCCTGTCTAGATCTTTATCACTGTTAGAAGGGATCTCACTCTGATTGCATGTGAGTTATTGCTGGCTCTCACATGCATGGCTGTGTTTATACAAGTCAGGATTTTTTCCTGGAAGGTAGGAAGGTAGGCATTGCTCCCACTGGCACCTTATGGGGGACAGTTCTGCAGCCCAGCTTCATCTTGCTCGCTTACCTGTAAGTTCTCATTGGGCTCTACCAGAGAGTATTTCTGCAGTTCTGACAATCTGGCATCTTCCATGTCAGGCTAAAGCTGTTAATTTTATTTGGGGTGGTTTTGTTTGGTTGGTTTTGGGGAGGAGATCTGGGGTGGGTTTGATCTTTTTGAGCTGGACACTGGGGTTAAGGCTTCTTCCTAGAGGTGCTAACGAAGGAAACTGAGCCATGTTAGAAATAACACGAATACCATTTGCAGTCTTGCTTCTGGTGAGGGATAACTACTGGAACACAAAAGCTGCGATTGAATTTTTCTGTTGTGCAGCAGCACTTTGTTGAACAGGAATGAACCTAGCATGAGTTTAGTTTCACTACAGCACTTGCTGAATAACGGTCTAAGTTAATAACATCAAGTAATAGCTGGTGCCAGAACTGCTTTCAACTATGTAGGAAATTCAAGGCTATATTTCTCAAACACACAAGCCCATTGCACTGCAATGCCAAAAGGAAAAATTCACTTTGCATTCACCAAAGCTGAAATTTGGTGGTTGCAATGAATCTGCTTTGCAGTAACAATGCACTGGGTGACAGTGCTGTTGGAACAGAAGCTACCATTGGTGTTTGGAAACAGCTCTTGTATGGAAGAAAAAAAGGCTATTGAGACATTCTTCTGTGAAATAGCTCCAGACAAAGCACTGAGCACACAGCAGTGTGTAGGAGAAGAAAAATGTGCATTAAGGATTCTTTATCTGTTGCATGAGTAATCAAAACTTATGTAAATATGCCTTCTTATAAACTGTATTTATCTTATAGAGGAAGCAATGGTAATGCCTCTGTCTTTCAGATGTAGGTATGGAGTATAGATAAGCAGCATTACGTGTCCTTATCCCTGTGGATCACAGAAGAAAAGAAACCAACTAAAAGCAATTCCCCATGACCGTTACTTGGAAACTTTAACAAAGTCCCAGACCCTCTAATCCTGGATGGTAATGCTGTCAAATCTGTATTTGAAAGACAGGTATGAGAGTCTGAGCAACATGTCAGTTTAAGATAATCTTCTTTTATTTTTTTCTACTGTTATATATCTCTGCATGTGCTTCAGTAGGGAGATGATGTGAAGGTTAAGAGGCTTTGCTAGTATAGTTGCAATTTTCTTGAAATGTATCTGAACTGGCCAGCAAGAAGAGACAAGAGCTAAAATATGGTTTGACACCAAGAAAAAGGATCTCAGATTGTGTTGGTTCAAATTCATAAAAGTGCTGTGACAGCCTGCCAGCATGACTCATGTATTTTGGGAGTGTTTGTGCTTCATAGGCTGTTCCCCAATAGAGGATACTTCTCTTTTGGACAACTTTCAGCCTTGTGCAATCAGTCCATCTGCTTTAAAGATAAATATATGTGTATTAATAATGAGAGGGATACTAACAGATTGACATTTCATGGGATCTTAGGGATGAACCTCTGTCTGCTGAAGTTAGAGGCAGCTTTGCCGCTAACAAGTGTGTTTAGTCACTGGATAGTCTTAACAGAGCAATTGCCTTTATAGACTAGAGTTATCTAAAGGCATTCTGTAAATGTCAAACAAGATTTGACTGGGGTTCCTTGTGCATTATTTTGTGAGTAACTAGGGTTTGGGAACTAGATTTTAGAAATCTATCCATATGTGGAATACTTTAGAAATTCACCTAAAAGATAAATGAGTAACAGACCCGATATCCCTAGGTTTCTAGAGCCTGGATTTTGAGAGCTGCAGTCCTTTAAAGGGCTGGCATCCCCAAATAAAAGGGGGCTTTTTGCTGTGATTTATATTGAGCTTTGGAGATGGTTTCATATTTGGACCATCCTTTCAACCACTGACATACCCCTATGCTACAACCTGTAAATCACCCAGGGAAAAGCATGAGGTCTTTGATGTTGTACCAAAGTTCTCTAATGCCACAGAGCCTGGCATCAGGCCTGTGGGTTTTATCCTGGCTGTCTCCTTCCTGGTGCGTTTGCCTGATGTTTGAACTCTGTTGTAAGCTGACTCAGAGGATCCTGGAGTTTCAGCTCTGAAGTTCAAGAGAGCAGAAGGGATGCTCTTGGCTCCAATGCCCTAACTGGCTTGTCCTTTGTCTAGGACAGTGCAAGTTATTCTTTCCAAGCAAATATTTACTAAGTAAACAGTGGGGGAGAGTTCGTATACAGTTTGTTGGCTTTACGTCAATAATGATTTATTCTGTTGTGTGTTTTAGAAGTTTAATTAACATGAGCTTTGCAATATGTGCTGGAAAGTAAATAATAGGCACATCTTTATTTGCTTGGCAGAAGAGTAATTCTTCTTTACAAGAATATATGAAAGCTTTTCCTAGTGTGTGCAACTCTGTTCACTGGTACCATGCAGGCCATTCCTCAGTGCACACAGGTTTTAAATCCCTTGTAAGCCCAAATATCAGGCTTAGGGGATGTAAAGGCTAAAGTGCTGTACAAATCTCACAGTGAGCCTTTGCACAGGGAATGAGTTTTATCCCACCATCTGAACATCATGCAAACAAGCAGTGAGACCTGAAGGAGATGATCAACTCCGTCAGTTTCGCTGTTGTGCAGAGCTGTTTGTGGAAAACATATCAGACACACAGGCTGATGCTGCTTTGCAGATTTTAGCATGTTAGTGATCAAGAATATCCAACATGAGCAGAACATCCACAACTGAGCTGCTTTCATTTGGAAGGACTTCTTGGCTGAAAACTTGGCTGTCCACTGAATTAGAAATCCCAGCCAGCAGCATTTTACAACAGAGTCCTGATACAGCGTTTAGTAAAGGACCACAGATGGCAACCATGTGAGAAGGTTACTGTGCTTTCAATGCCATCCGCCCTGTAATCGCCCCTATGACTGCTGTGTCATATCCTATAAGTGATACATCATTCTCTGGTGTCTCATCCATAAAGTCTGGTTCTGGGGCCTTGCAGATTATTTATGTATGAGGTTTCCACTGGGGGTTCCAAGGTACAGGCTGATCAGTGGTGAAATGTCACTGCCAGCAATGGGACCTCTAGTTAGAGATAAGAAATCACACCTTGCTGGAGCTGTCAGCCCTATGAATGCTGCCCTGTGAACTTTTAGCTATCTGAACAAGGAATCTTCATTAGATTCCCTGGAATTGCCTGCATGCTCAGGTTATAGGTGTACATATCTTCAGGGCTTGAGCTCAGCTGGAAAGGAGGAAAGTCCTGCACTGGGAAAGGTCTTTCCGACATGATCATATCCTGGGTTCACACACAAGGTCTCTTCTTACTAGACTGCATCCTCCAATCTCCTGGAAATGTTCTCATGCTTCTGGTGCTTTTGATGTAACATCTCACATCTGGGATAATGATGTCTTTATACTCCCTTTTTTCCAAGAAAACTTTCATCATTTCATAAGCAGTTAAAATGTTCATAGCCATTAACTTCACTATTAATGTAGTATTTATGACAGGCTTGACGACAAGGAACAGATTTCTTGTTCACAATTAGCCCTGTTTGGCTGAACATAACAGTCAAACTTCTCTTACTTTTCTCAGTACTTCTGTTAGTGTGTAACTGACCTTTCCCCCTCCCTTCATTCCTATTCCTTTTCCTGTTTTGTTCTTCAAATATAATTTAAATGATGTTTTATGCGAGTTAAATGCTATAGGAACACTACTGAGTGCTGTTCTGTTCAGATTTGTCAACTCTGTTATTTTAAGGCATCAGATTGACAAAGGTTTCTAACACCCTGAGGCAGTGAATATTTTTCCAGGTTGACATTGTAGAAGAGTAGAGTAGAAGTGTGTTTTTCCCAAGGTTGTGCAAGAATAGACACAGTGTTTGTTAATTGTCCCTCATCTCTCCATATATTTTTATTGCTCTGCCACTGTGAATAGGTTGTTACTGGTTGGTTTGTTTGTAGCCATCGCCTGCACATTGATAGAGAAATTGCAGTGGGTGATAGTTTTGCTCTGGACCTCTTTAAAACTCTTCTTTCATCTGCCTCCTGATTTTGCTCTGCCTATTGAAATTTCATGTATTCTGGGGGGCTGGCAGTCCAGATGTTTTCATGACAATGGTGTCTTTATCATCAGGATTTCATAATTGGGCAATTTTTTTTTACAATACAGTCATTCTGAGATTTTTGTGTAGTAAGCAGTTAGATATTATAATTTGCTAGAAATGTCTTTTTTGTGTAAGTATGGATTAGAATAGATTTTAATTTTACAATTTCAGAGATTTAAATTAGACATGGTAGTAAAGAAAAATTACTTCTTATGTCTATTAGAACATTTACATTTGTGTTGTGCTTATTCCAGCCAGAGTAAAATAGTTCCATATGTTTTTAATCTTAGGTTAAGTTAAAACTGCTGGTAGAAGAGATGGTGGGAAAATGGATTGCGATGATGCAAGAAAATATAGCTAGAATTTTTAAGATACTGCAGTGCCCTATCCCCTCCTGGTCTGCAGTGGGAAGTCCAAGTGTCAACAGAAATAAAATCTTAGTCAGCTTGAGCCAGCTGGAAGGTGGAATAACTTCAAGACACTTTGTTCTGATTATTTCAACCACTTCTTTTTGCATGTAGCTGGAATATTCAAGCAAAAGTAATTTCATTTCTACCTCTTCCTATTTTGTGTGTGTGTGTGTTTCAGCTGATAAATGCAGTGGAAGCAATTGCCTGCAAAAATGGGCATATTTCAGTAAAGAATCATTTCCCATCATTTCCCTAAAGAGCTCCCTCTGTAATGTCTCTCACTCTGTCTTACCACTCTTCTTTTCCCTAATGTACAGTAAAATACTAATCCTTTCAAATGTTAAGCCTGAGTTTAGTCTTAGTTTATGTTTTGCTTCTTAATGGCAAGTGTTAAACACTGATTTCTAAGAATGTTCACAGTGGCAGATAGAGTTGCAAAGAACACTGGATGAGTATGATTTCTGTTTCTGTGCCTTTCTTATTTGTAGTAGAAAACTGCCTGAAAACTTTATTCCTAGTCCATCTCCATTTGTGCTTTGATGAGAAAACTCACGATGGCTTTAGGCAAACAAAATGCTTTGAAGATGGAGATGTTTTGCTGAACTTAAGCAACTGTTAAGCTTAGCACTTAAGCTTAACCATTTGTTAAGCAGGGACTGCCTGTGGATGACAAGTGCCACAGGTTACCGTGTTTCTTCTCTGCAGGCTAGCAACACTCTGTCCAGGTGCATTTCAACCAGTGGTGCCACTCCTGTCACTACAATAGAAAGAAGATAAACTATGTATAAGTTGCAGGAGAAAATCCCTAGTAGCCCATGAGTTGTCCTGGAGCAAATGGATGCTGCACATCCTTGAGAACATATATTTTTCTGCCATATTTAGCAGTTCCCCAAGATCCTTTATTAACCTCATCAGAGGTAACAAAGTATGTGAGTATGGGGTCAGCTTTGCTGATTGAAGGAAAGACTGTGGTGGGAGAGAAATCTGGGGCAGCAAAAAGAGGAAGGGCAAGACAGATGCCATCCCAGAGCTGGTGGGTGTTGATGGCTGCTGTTGTTGCCCTGTTGAAGGGAGAACAGGTATGGAGAGCAGCTTTGGCTGGTCACAAGGGTCCTTGAGTCTTTTCTGCCTTTAAAAACTGTGTTCTCTGAAGACAACATCAGGTCAGACTGAGGGAGTTGGAATGAAAACAGCTAAAGCAGCACGGCAGAGGTAAAACAGGAGTCCTTCATGAAGCATTCCCTTGGACAGTTTATTTGCCTGTGGCTGTGGAGCTGATGGTGGCACTGGTGTTGTAGACAAAATTTAAGCTTGCTCCGTGTGTCAGCATGATGGACTGCAAGGTCCAAACTCTGCTGCATGGAGCATGTGTGTTCAGATGGTGGCTGTGAACGACTTGAGGTTAGAAACAACTCACTCTGTGTCTTCCTGTCTAACCTTAACGGATCTTTGTGGTCAGCATGAAGTAAATGATGACCACGTCTCGTCTAACTCTTTCCAACCAGACCCACTATTTGCCTCTAAGAAGTTAAGTAAGAAGTGACGTCGCAGTCTGAGCTAGGGGTGGCTTTCATGTTACGTGGTGCTCAAAAAGTAGGTTACTGGGTCAGGAACAGCAAGTTCTGACTGTTTGCCAGCTCGGCCTTTTTTTTCCCGCGATGTTTATACTGCTGTGACCTGCCACGCTGAAATGAGTCTAAAATGAACAGGAGCAGTGCTTCAGACCAGCGACGTGGGTGTGATTGAACTTGTCCTTCTGTACCTGCATCAGATTATTGATCCGCAGGATGCTTGCTGTGTGGGGCTCCCTTTTTGAAATGAAAAGTAAAGCTAATTGGAATCCAGTGGCTAGAAAAAAAGACAGTCCTTTTTAAATGATTAGCTTGAAGCCAAAAAACTTTCTAAACTCACTGGAGAGTGAAGAGATGTGGGCTTACAAATTCAGTACTAGGAGAATTTACTCCCAGATCCAGGGTTGTGTTAGAGAAGAAGCCTTGGGACATCTGGAAAATTTGAATCTAGCTCAGAACAGTGAATTTTGGGATAACTGAATTTTGGTAATGGTTGTGATTAGTTTGAAGTGCCTCTGGCTATTTGCATTGCTTTGTCCAAAACTGGTTTCTCCCCACCCCCGGTGTTCTGTCCTTTTAAGCCTCCACAAAGCCAGAGCTCAAGATATGCTGCAGGGCATGAGGGCAGCTGCTGCCAGGATCAAGTCCCTGAAAGGGAGCAGAGTGCCAGGCTGAGGGTGGGAAACCTGACAGAGAATTGCAGCCTCCTTCCCAGCCAGAGCACAGGGGCAAGGGAATGATGGTTGGACTCAATGATCTTAAAGGTCTGAAGCATCCTAAACACTGCTATGATTTTGTGTTTCTATGACTGCAGAGGTGAAGCTTTCTCAGGCTGCACGTGGGTGTGCACCTGTCCCAAGCACTGGGCCCCGCAGTCCCTCCATGCTAGGTGATGGCAGCCTGGAGCACATCACTCATCCCGCTGCTGCCATAGGCTCCATCACCTCACAAGTGGAGCATGAAGGCAGCAGCAGTGGCTCCTTCATTTGCAGGGCTGGCACGAACCCTTTCTGGTCCTTGTCACATCCGGCTGCCATTAACACCAGCTGCACACAGCTGCACTGCCCCAGCCTTGCAGCTGGACGTACAATGTTATATCCAAAGGGAAATTCCTTTGGGTTGGAGGCAAGTTTTCCTCTTGCTCAGTGCCTTTGTGCTCAGATTTCTAGAGCATGATACTGCAGCTCTCCTCCCCCTGGTTAAGTGCAGAGAGTGGGGTGCACAAGGAATGGGTGGCCTGGCTTCAAATATTTGAATAATCTCACCAACGAAAATATTACTCAAAGTAAAGCCTCAAGATATGTTCAGTGGCTCACTGCCAAAGCTGACTTAAGAGGAAACTATGTGGGCCATTCAGTCAAGTGATTCACCAAGCTTTCAGTGCTTCTGAAAACTCATCTAGAAGAAATTAAAGTTTAAAAAAAAAAAGCAGAAAAAGCAGGATTCAAAGAGAGATTGCACCTTACAAAATCTGTCTTAAATCACAGAGAGCTTTCTGCTGCCAGGCCAGATGTAGCAGTACAGAGAAAGAACAGCATCACTTAATGCTCATTGCCGAGCTAAAATGGCATCTAATCACAATGCATCAGCAGCACTCCCAGAAAATGGTCCGTGCAGCCTGCAAAGGCCACCCTCAGCACTCTGATTTGCACATCCTCTTCGTGTTCCTCATCCATGACTCAAAAATATCTGCAACTGGAGGAAAACTGTGTTTCTTAAAGAAGGGCGAGGTGGGTAATGCAGCTAATAACACACAAATCTCCATATTTTAAAGCAGGGATCCGCTCATCTTCTTACTGTTTAATGAAATGCAGTCAGACTGCAGTATCACATAGAAGAGCTGTTATTTATGAGACTATCAACCTCTCAGAGCTGCAAAGGTTCCCCACTGGTGACGGCTCAGCAGGGCCCTGGTTATCACAGCTGACTTACAGTTCCCTCTCTGCTGGCAATCAGTTCAGCCACTACCAGAGAATATATGTTAAATCTCACCCCAAAGACCCCAGTCCTGCGAGGTGCCGAGTGTTTGGTGTGGAAAGCAGCATTACAAGAGGCACGAAGGAGGTGAACATCTCACCCCCTGCGTGCCCCCTCTTTCTTAGAAGGCTGGATCAGATTCTTAGCTGATAAAAGTAGACACGGTTCTGTTGCCTTCAGCGGAGCTGCGCTGATGTATGCTGGTGCAGAATATGGCCAGGTATCTGTTCAGATAAACAGCTAAAGCTCTAAAGGTTTAAGGAGAGGCATGCATTTAAAATGCAAAATACCCAGCATTAGTCCTTGTTGGCCTTGTTTCTTAGGAGATTGTGTTGATTAAATTGTGCTGGAAGTTGACTTGTATGAAAATCCACATCTTTCTCTGGTGTTCCATCCTTGGTGGGTTTGCAGGCACTGCACAGCTTGGTCCTGCCTTTCCCTTCCCATGCAGGGTTAGCAAAGGACGTGATGGTCTGTTGGTTAGAGAGAGCTGCCACATCACATGTGCTCACTTCTGCTTCTGCCCTTGCACTGCTTTGGGGTGTGATCTTACGCAAAGCCTGTAGCTGTGCCTGGCCTTGATTTCTCTCTCTGAAAAACAGTGATGACAGCAGTATCTGAATGCTTTTACCTAGCCTTTTTTTTGGGGAGGTGGAAAGTGACACAAAAGAGCAGCAATCTGTGTCTGCTCTTCATTCCCTACTGCACAAATAGCTCTCCAGCCCAGCTTTGTCACTTCAACAGCTGTAGCATTAAAGCAAAAATAAAGCCTGATATTGGGATTCTGCTTTGGAACTCACAAACCATTATTACAGCAAGGGAATGCCCTTATAATACTCTGCTTCTAGTCAAAGAACTGATGGAACTAGATGATCTTTAAGGTTCCTTCCAACCCAAACTGTTCTATGGTTCCATGATACTCTCCATGTACGGGATTCTGATCTATGAATCTATAGTTACACTTAATAAGATGTAACAGTTGCTCAGGGGACTGGTAATAGGATACAGAGTCCTTTATCTCTGTGTCATGTGTTGAAATCCAGACCAAGCCATTAGCAATTAAAAGGTCTTACCATCTGATGTCTGTCCTGTGACCTGTGCAAAAGGAGCCTCAGCTCAGCAGTCAGTGCATAAACTTTTCAGGTTTTAGATTGCTGGATTTTTTTCTCTCTTTTCTTTTTTTCTTTTGAAGGGAGGAAAGTGTCTTTTTCAATCCCATCCCTGCCTTCTTTAGCACCATGACCAGCTGCTTGTAGGCAGGCAAGCAGCCAGGCAGACATGGGTCTGTGGTGTTTTCCCTCCCTAAAGAAGGTTTTCCAAACCAAAGCTGAAGTATGTTAGACCGAGACCCTCGGGAGAGCAGCCAGCACTGGCTCTACTCATACTGAGTTTGTTTTGGGACTAAATACACAGTTGTTTTTTCTTGGCATCTTAATACAGCAGCTATTTAGGCATATAAAAATAATAGCTCCTAAAGTAAGATGCATGGGTTTCCTCTCTTTATGTCTATATGAAAAATACCCCAAATATTTACTTTCAAGATTATTTGAAAAAACGGAAAAGAAAGATGAAAACCTTTACTTATTGCTGCATTTTCATTCAGACACAGGCATGTTTGTATTCCATTAATTTGTGGTGAGACTTTATATTTTATATATATATATATATATCTTTCCCATTTATTTATACCTGATTTTTTTTTCCGTCTGAAAACCACCAACGGGTGTGAAAGGCTCTATAGTTATCATTCATTGTGACAAGTGCTGTGGGAAAGGAGGTATTTTCTTTTTCTGTCCTCAAAACAAGGCCATGCCAATGTTCACACACAGATGTTTGTGTTTGAGAGAGTTTTATAGCAGGAAAGACCATTGTTATCAATGGCTGGCCAAGCACAGAATTCAAATTCTCTGTGAGCTGAACCCAGGTCTGTGACTTGCAGCTGGGGCTTGAGCAGTCCCCTCTACGTGATGGGAGCTGGCGCTTCTCAGGGGCTGGGCAGCCCCATCTTGGTGCTCACGTGTGACCAAGTGAAACTGGCTGGTTCCTCTGCCACCTTCCTTCACCCTGCTGGGAACACCAAGGAGGATTCATGGCTGCCCTCCCCTGTAGGACTCAGAGCCTGGCACTGACCTCCCCAGACCACAGCCACCTGGGAGCCAGCCTCTGCCGTGGTCCTCACCAGCTCCAGAGGAAGGTCCCACCTCCCCCACCTTCAGGCTCTTGTGAAACATCACCAGTTTTGGAGGCAAATGGAAAGCAAAGAAGAAGAGGACACAACTGAACCCTGATGGCCTGTAATATTTTAGCAAAGATTGCTAAAAGTTCCACTTCCAAGCTGCTCTTGAGCTGTGTCTTTCTTGGTGGAGATCTGAGTCCTGGAAGATTCCCTCTAATGGGAAATGTTGCAGTGATAGGACATTGCTCCTCTTTCCTGTGATCTGAAAAGTGCACCTACTCCCAAATACAGGTCCTAAGGAACACTTGCCAAATGGCATGCCAGAACAGCAGGACTAGGAATCTCCCACTTCCCTTTTCTCAGTATGTCTGAGAGCTTTGAATTCTTTCGTCAGAGTTCACCCCTCTTGGACAACCACTGACATATCCATCAGCACAGCCTTTATCGCACGGGAAAGAAATGCAAACAGACTCAGTGAGCTGGATTTCTGGCTGCTGTGTATCGCTGTTGGTCTGCTCCTGGTGCTTCACACCAATTGAAATCATGGCACAGCCATCCCTGCAGTGCTCCAGTAAGCTCCACAATTATTTAGGTGTTACCTTGTAGTCACCTCAGGATCTAAAATTTTGGCCCAGAACCTTTAGTTTCATGAAAACCAAGCATGAGAATTGGGGATTTCTCCCTTTCCCATGCATTTATAATACATTGTGATGTTCCAAAACGTAACAAGTTTTTTCTTTCTGTGTTAGTAAGTAGGACCCCTGTTATACCGAGAAAAGGCTGGTAGTACATCTCCCTAAGTTTGTAGAGGGCAGTTTCTAACAAATTCCTTCAGGTCATCTCTTTATGTAAGTTCTGACCTGGTGCACCTGCCTGAGCTCCCAGATCCAGGTGGAAAGATTAGCTCATGTGCAGAGCACGATGACTGCTGGAGCTGCATGAGCTGTTCTCACGTGAAGAAACCCTGCCCTACATTAGACTCCCAGAAGGAATCATGGACTTGCTTGGAAGCTTTTGCAGAAATCAAGGTTGGATCCAGCCTTGCTTATCAAGCTCAGTGGTGGCCACACCAAATCTGTGCTGCTTCTATGCCCAGCACCTCCATTATCTCTGCACTGCACCCACTCACCGGTCCTGTTCCACCTCTCCATCTGTTCCCCAGGACTCTGCACTTGGTGTAGCTAAACTCTTTAAAGAAGTGAAGTTGAACCTGATCCAGATATCCCAGGCAGACACCAGCTCTGTTGCCTCCATGACCATGGCATGGCCAATCCCAAACCCGGGTGACTGCCTACAGGTACCTGAGGTGATGCTGAGCGATGCTCCTGGAGACAGGAATGCTGCTGATGGACCTTATTACTCAGAGCCCAGGGGTGTCAGTAGTCCCACTAACTCCATTCCCTCTCTGGTGTTTGAAATGCAAGTCAGCTAACACCTGGAATGCCTGTCTGTAACATGGGAGGTGGTTTGAAGAATTTACATCAGGATATAATTAATATATCTGCACGGAGAATTCCTCACTGAATATTTTTGTTTCAGATTTTGGAACTTGCCAAAGCAGAGGAGATGGAGAATCTCTATTTTGAATGAACTAGAGATTTGAATTTTCTTACTCTCTGGGTTTGCTATCCACCCATCCATACAGACTCTTCTTAGACTGTTCTTGTGTTTTCCCCTTTTTGTATTGAACAGTCTGAGCTGATGATGGATGGAGATGCCATTAAGATAAGCACCTGTGCTGTACACAGAAGGATCACAAGCATCCTCTTGGATGCCCTTAATAAAATGTTCAGCTCTTTTGAAGGTTGAAGGCTGTGATACAGATCAAATCCTTAGATCAGCTCTTGGCATGCTCACCTCTCTAGCAGCTCCCCAGATGCTCAGTGGTGCTACTCCAGATGAAGTAAGTGGACAAAGTCAAGCTTGAGCATTAGCCACATGCTCTTAATTGCAGCAAAATATGGTGGCTTTGTGTTTTCTTTTTTTGTTATGAATTGGAAGTAATCAAGGCAAATGAATTCTAGAGTAGGCTTTTTTTGCATTTTTTTGGCCAGCACAGGGACTGGTCTTTTAAATACTAGACTCATAGAAAAGTCTTAAGAGCTCACAGCAGGCTATCTTCGTGCCTGTTGTTTCTGGCTATTTAATTGTCCCCCATGAACTACCATGTTAGGTCGGTTAGCTGGAAATTGGGAAAACCAGCTGTTTTCAGGGAGAGTTTGAGCATGTTGCAGCATTTAGTCACCTTGCCCCCGGATTTGCCAAAGCCCACAGTGAAGGAGTAGTGGACAAGTGAGCACAGTGAGCCCTGAACAGCCTCTTCCCTGGGCTGTGTGGCAACCAAAAGTGGTTTTAGCTATATTTCACCTGAAATTGTATAAATCATTCTCTTTTCTACTCCTTGTTCTCACCCCTTTCAATTTTGTGTTGCCTGATAACAAGGTTTGAAATGGGGCTGGCGTTGCAGGGGGCATGTCCAAGGGAGGCTGCCGGGCTCTGGGGGCTGCTTTTGGAGCCGCAGCCAAGCCGACGTGCAGCAGCTCAGGGCTCTCTGACTGCTTGTGGGATTTAAAGGCTGAGGAAGAGCCGCTAATTCCAGCTCCATGGCTGAATCCCAATCGGCATAATTGCACAATGCCCACCTGAAGAGCCCCCTGTGATTTTGGTGGGCTATCCCACACCTCCTGCCCTAGGTCAGTGTGTCCTGCACTTCTGCTACTTCCCTGCTGCCTTTTGCCCCAGGCTTGGCCGGGCTTACCCTAGCGATATGTGGCTGTCCGTCCATCCGGATTTTTCATTGCCCTCTGGGCGTCCCTCAGCTGAAAGGCTCTTCTTCAGTCTTTTAGGACTTTATTTCATTCCTCTGTGGCTTGGGGTTTTTTGCAGGCAGGGCACTTGCCACTGTTGCTCTGACACAAGCAGGCAGGGGTTACTTAACTACCCACATCCTCTCAAAATAGAAATTCACAGCCCTGCAGTACTTAGACACATTTTCATTAGTGTATACAGTGAGCTTTCTTCCAGCTATCCCAGTCTATTAATAACAGCTCCAGACCTTTGGTTTGCCCGAGCATTTAGGAAAATTCACTTTTTCCAGACAGGGGCTGTTGGTATTTCTGTACTCTGAGATCAGAGATGCCATCCTGTTCAAGTGCTTGGTGATGGAGAGAGGGTACATGGCTCACTCACCTGGTTCTTTCTTTCCTGTGATCTGCTCTTCCCCAAGGAGCACAAAAATACGTCTTTTACTTACCCTTTAACTAAGAACTGACTACAGAGAAGGGGACAGAGAGGAAAATTTGGATATACATTAAAGTGTAGGAAATAGCAGGGAGATAGAAAAAAAGCAGAGAGACAAAAAGGTGGAAAGAAGATGCCTTTTTGTTGTGAAGAGATTAGCTGAGAGTCAGCTTTCAGATGCTTTTTAAATAAGGCATTCTCCTGGAAAATTCAGACCCTGATCAATTCCAAAACCCTCGGGGATTTTTGAGGTCAAAGCTCCCCTGGGAAAGGGGACCAATTAAACTGAGCAGCAGTGCCATTTGCAAATGGACTTACTACTTTTCAGTGAGAAATGCTACCAAAAGGCTTTACAGAGTTCTGCTTGAAGTTTCAAGTAAAAATGTTCTTTTGTTATTTGCCCCATGAAAAACTAAGGAGAGGTTCTTCAAGGATGGATAACAAGGCTTGCCTTGGATGGTTAATACAAGTAGAAATGCATGGATGATGCAGGGAGGACCAGCTCTGCAGGGGGTGTGATTCACACAGACCCTTCTGCTCCACACTGGCGAGGGGCTGTTCTGAGCATCCTGCGGCCTCACAGTGCCTATGGGTCATTTGTCCCTTTTGTCTTTCCATGAGGTTCAGGCCCCAAGCAGGGAAGTTTTTCATTTCCCTGTTGTTTCAATGACACTTTCATAGAATCATAGAGTGGTTTGGGTTCTAAGGGACCTTAAAGATCACCTTGTTCCAACACCCCAGCCATGGGTAGGGACATCTTCCACTTAGACCAGGCTGCTCAGGGTCTCATCCTACCTGGCCTTGAACACCTCGAGGGATGGGGCAGCCACAGCTTTTCTGGGCAACCTGTTCCAGTGCCTTACCACCCTCACAGGGAAGAAATTCTTCCAATATCCAATCTAACCCTGCTCTTTTTCAGTTTAAAGCCATTCCCCCTTGCCCAATCACTCCATGCCGTTTTCAAAAGTTCCTGTTCAACTCTCGTGTCCCTCCTGGAAGGTGCTATATTTCCTCTGCATGTTTTCTAGCACTTGCCATAACCCAGCCCTGAGATGTTTGCGGCCTGTGAGGTTCCCTCCCTCTCTGGCCTTTCTTATTTCTTTAGTCACAGCTGGAAAAGTTTAGTTGACACACAGGTTGATTCCTGACAATCCAAGAAAAAGCTGCCCCATCCATTTGTCTCGGGGTCACAATTCAGCCCCTGATCTGGCTCTGCGGTCCCGCTGCTTATTTGCATTTTTCTGTACATGTTTTTTCCATTTCCACATATTAATCTTTCTTTGTTCAGACTCTACCCCATGCTGAACAGACAGGAGGTGCAGATGGCTTGATGCAGGTTTAGTTTTGGGGTTTTTCTACTCTTTAATTTCTGCAGCCCATTGAACAGAAGCAAAATTTAAGTTACATAAATATTAAATACATTCTTTTCAATGGAAATGGCACCTGCTTAGCCTAACCCTCCCTAGCCTAACCCTAACTACTTGCCTAGTGCTTGGGAACATTTCAACTTTATTTTTGGGTGTAGCATTTGGTTGTTCTGAGGAAGGGATGGCGCTCCTTCTCTGCTGTTGAAATCACCTCAGGCTGCTTGGTTCATCTCAGTTGGTTACCCCGAGGATAATTTTAGAAGATCCTTTGAAAGTTCTTTCTTTTTGGCACTTACTTAAACAGCCTTCATGCCACCAGAGATCAACTTCAGCACCTGCTACAAACTTTGTGTTTCAGTCTTTTAATGTCCAGTCGATGGAGATACTTTGAGTACCCATGAACTATAGGTGAACACCTAAATTAGCACATGGAGTATGTGCTTTGAGAGTATTTTGTGTCTTTGTTACTGAGCAGGGAAGTAAGAGGATGCAGCCCTGGGCTGATGATCCACTCAGGATTGGCACAGCAGATGCCTGAAGCCTCAATGCACTCTGGATCCAGGCCAGTGCCCCAGGGACAGTCCCTTTGCAGGCTTCCCTGGGTCATCCCTGCCAGATGACCACAGACAAAAGAGACAACCCGGCCACTTGTACCTTCCCGCTGAGGGATGGATTGTGTCCTCCATTTTGAACCCGAGACGCGGCTTAGCCAAATGCTGCTCACCAGCTGGGGCAGCAGGTTTCAGAGACGGACCCAGTTTGGGAATGCTGCTGAAACGCCTTGTAAGAACTTACAGAATAGAGTTTAAGTTTCCTCAGGCACTTTATCACTTCCCTGGTTGCAGGTTTCTCCCTGTGGTGTGTGAGGTAGGTGCTGTGGCAGTGACGTTGTTCTTGCAAGGGGCAGTTGCTCAGGGCTGCTCTTTGCAGAGCTCTGGTGTGGTACCCCCACAGCCCCACTCCCTGCTCACTGAGCTGTCACTGGCAATTGGGACTGCTCCATTGTATTTTAAATAGCTGGTTAGAGACCTGATTTATAAAACACAAATCTGTCACACTGGCAATGTAGATTTTTAATATGCTCAAGCTTTAAAATTGTCTGTTTTGACTTTTTCCAAAGTTTTCTTTTTGGCAGCTCAATTGCAGTGCTCCCTACTGGGACTGATTTATGGGGAAGAAAGGACACAATGTACTTACAAGTGTAAATGGTGTATGTTTATTCCCCTGAATGGAATGAGTGGCAAACCCAGAGGCTGAATAAGATAAGTTCATCAGCTCTGCACTTTTAACTTTCTTTCCACCAATTATGATGAAGTTTTGTACTTTCATGTCAGTTTTGACATATAATAATACTGGGTAGTCATGTAGCTTTTATACTAACTGCAGAGAGTGAGGGCACTTATCCCAGCTCTGAAATACAGAGCTCATTAAAATGGGATTGAAGTAATTTAATATCAATTGTTGTATTTTCTATTTATATTCAAAATGGCCAGCTTCATTATATGGGGAAAATTCAAAATAGTTCTCCTGAAGTCACAAAGCACAAATTTACACCCTCAGAAACACAAAATCAATCTCTCCAAAGTGTTCTCGGAAAACTTGAGTTTCTTGTTTCTAGATGAGTTCACTTACATTATTTCAGAAGAAATTTTTACAAATACAGAAAAAGAGAGAGGGAAGGAGAGTTCCTCTTTCCTACCTCATAGCCCCAAGAGACTGGGCAAGTGAAGGCCCAGAGTCGGACACAGCCCACAGTACATGGGACGGGTCAGGATGCAGACACTGGCATGGCCCAAGATCACGATGCAAGTCCCAGTGCTGGCTTCATCAGTCCCTCCATGCTGTTCATCCATCCATCTAAGCCAGTGCAGTGTCCTGCCCACTGCTGCCATCTCCAGCTCTGCAGAGAGGTTTCATGAGAAACCAGCTGTGTTTTAGCCACTGCCTGCTCCTCTGGATCCATCCCATCTTCCATGTGTCCTGGTGCTCATCTCGGCTGTTGTGGCACAGTCTCTCTGTCAGCTTGAACTCTGCTTGTACCCTTTCCCTTCTGAGCTTAGAGATCCATGTTTTGGCACATCCTCTTGAACAGCTTCGCCCAAGCGTGAAGGGAGGCATGGTGCTGCTCCGCAGTGCTGCAGTGCCGAGGGACTCTGGCAGTAGATGTGACCCTGCAGGTTCCCATACAGTTGGGTTTGCATCAAGGTTCAACTCGCCCTTTTGCTAAAGCGTTAGAGTCCGTCTGCTGCTGGGGGATGCTGACTGCGTGTAGTCCAGGCTTGCCTGGGACATGATGAACTTCTGTCCTTCTCAGTTGGTTTGTAACTGGTCACTGAGGTCTACACTCCCTTCTGGCAGTTTGCAGGAGATTGTTTTTTCACTTAGTGACCAGCTTATGGATCCTCTTGTTTGGTTTTGGTTTCAGTGCTGAAGGTTTCACATCGGTTCAGTTAAAAGAATGACAGTCATCAAGCTCAGAGCTGTATTTTGCCTTCTGCCCTGCCATGAACACAGAAAATCCAGTGCCAGGGCACAGAGAAGGCAATAACACTGAATCCACAAAGTGCATCCTCCTCCCATTCCCTGACCTGTCCCAGCTACTCTGTGCAAGAGCAGGATAGGAGTTACTGGGTGCAAGTGGCTGATGGAAGGGACTGGAGCCATGATGCACAGGGGGATAGTCCTCTGAATTTCCCAGCATGAGATTTAACCCTGAGCCCAGGAGTGATATAACTCCAGTACTTACAGCTCTTCCATTGCTGGAAGAAGTCAGAGTTATGGTTATAATTAAAAGGTTCCTGAGCTGGGAGTCAATGCTGACAGAGAGTTTAGGTGTCCCTCCACAAAGGCTGCTCTCGGGGCTGGCTGCCTGCCATCAGCATGATGCCGCTCATCCAGCCCTCAGATGGATTAACCATCAAAAATAATAATAGAAAAGGCTTCTATAGCCTTCATAGGTGCAGTCGCAAGGGTGCTGGAGGTGGCACAGGGATGCTCAGAAATGGCTTCTGCTCCCATTTACAACTGTCTGGGATATTTGGGTTGGTTGTTACTATCAGCAGCTGAGAAAGATCTGCTGCATCTCACTTGGGACTTCTTTCATCTTCATGGTTGCAGCTAATATGCACTTTTGTCCCTGTATAACTCACTGAGAATTTGATCAACAGATGACATACTTTGCTGACAAACCATCAGAGGGAAACAAGATGTTACCAGTGTACTTGTTTCTTGTCCCTCTGACAGTGAATACCTGGGCTATGCTGAAGCCCACATGCTGCTTAATTCTTCTACCTACCTGCCTTGAGACTTGTTTCTACTCAGAAAAGATAGGCCAGAGGAGAGAGAGAAGACACAAATTGTCCTTCTGCCTGCTCAAGCCCAGCAACAGTCTCGTCCTCTGGTGAGGAATATTTGAGAGTACAAAGGTCTGCATGCAAACTCCTTTGAAATTACTGGGCTTAAAATTCCATGAACAGGAATTCAGTTCTTTCCTCACTTTGTTATTTATCTTCATAATTTATGTTATGTGAACACAGAGAATTATGGTTAAAAACATATCTTAAACACCAAAAATCTAATAAATGTAACCCAAGAAGTAAAGATCACAGCATTCAGTCGGGGCTGAATCATGTCCTCTTTCCCAGTTGCATTTTTAAGTCACCAACAAAATACTAGGCTATTCATTAGTCAGATGGCTTCTCTTTTTATAGGAAGGCAATGCAGGAAAATAAGATGTTTCTTCCTTTTCCAAATTGCAGAAGAAAAACATGCTGTCTTTATGCAAGCTGACTAGTAAAGATTTGCTAGGCTGCTACTGCAAGTACTGCTCAAAAAAGGTACTCCAAGCTTTGGCCATATATATATACACATATATGTTTTATGTTCATTACAATTTAAATACACAGGTGCAATACACATTTCAAAATAAAATGCACCATCAAAGAACAATTTCCTGCCCATTGTAGAGGGTCTGTGAAGATAATGAAATAAACCCACTTGCAATTGTTGTTTTGCAGCAAGTCCTGCTACATTTTTAAGCTACTGACAAGCCTGTTAAATAACTGGCCATCTTTTAAGCTCAGGCACCCTGGAGTGTAGGAGGCGAATAATTCTCAGGGGGGATTTAACACAGTTATGTAAAATAATCTGAAGCCATCCTGGTTGCTCCAGAAAGATTATAATTAAGCATGGGGTTGTTCTTTAAATGTCTGCTATCATCAGTTGATTCTTCTTTGCAACAAAGCAAAACAAAAGTCTTTTTCTCATTTGTTTGAGAAGCGGTTTCTGTTCCTCTCATGAAGAGGAAGAGGATTCGGACATGTTGCTGAATGCTCTTCTGTAAGTCTGGGTATTTATGTCACAGAATATCTTTTGAATAGTAATTTTTAACATCTGATTAATCTTCCATTCCATTTGAGCAGAGAAGCACTGTCATGCTGGGCTAGGTGCAGAAGGGTCTCGGCACTTGCTGACCAGTGTCATCCTCTGTAAGGGCTTGCAAGCAAAATCCCGAGGATTGGTGTTCAGCCTTGCCAGTCAGGAGCTTGGCAGCTGCTTAGCTGAAAGCTGGGGGAACAGGTTTTTTTCCATAGGAGCCCATGACAAGTAGATTTTACAGCAATCCTCTGGCATCCTAATATGTACCTAGGATACACACAGAGAGCAGCCCATGTACCCTCCCGCACTGTGTCCCTGTGCAGGGTGAGGAGGGGACCCCTGGACCAAGCTGAACCTTGTGCATTTTGTTACCTTCTGGTTTAACACATTTCTTTCCTGTGTCCCCTCGCTATGTGTCTGCTGCCTCCTTGTTCACCCCTGCCCTTCACATTACAAGTTCTTTTATATCATGGGTAAAATAGCTTTCGAATTAACCTGGCCATGTCATGATTTAAAGAGAAAACCCATCTCCATGCCAGCTGGCTGGGCTGGGAGTTTGGCTATCTGTGCCATTGCATCAGCTGCCACCTGTGCCACACATCTGAGAAGGAAACCCTCAGCTTGTGTTTGATAAGCTCCTAGCCAAGGCAGATAAGCCACTGTGCTGCTGACAGTCTCCCACAGCTACATGGTTAGACCAGAGTGGCCAGAGTGGAGGGAGAATTGCGGAATTTATTAACTGGTACCCAGTTTTTTTAGTGATGCTGCTGGTTTTTTATTTGACTATAACTAAAGCAGAACTTCTCACAGATTACTATGTTTAGGGTCATTTGGATGCCCTGCAATATGTTCACATATTTTCCACTGCTGAATGAAATGGAGAAAATGAATGTGATACTTGTTGTAGGTGTCTGTCTTGCTTGCGGATGGTCTAGATTTCTGCATAGCTGCTTCTCTGTTACCTGGGGCTTTCAGATTTCACTATTGATTAGAGTAGTTGCTTTTCTAATTAAAAGAATTCCCAAGTCTAACTATTGACTTGGACGGTAAATGTGCCGGGTTATTAAAGATAAGAGGCTTTAGTCAGAAAATATGGTACCCTGTCTTGCAAAAGAGGTCAGTGTAACTCGAGCAAAAGAGTGTCCTAAAAATCAGAAAACAAGCAAAGGAAATGAGAAAGTAGGAGCCAGGCAAATGCTGCTTATGTAATCACAGCAAAGCAAGTAGGACAGAGGAGGGAGCAGGCAGCCGGGCTCAGCTTTCGCCTGCCTGCTGCTCAGGGCAAGGCACGACTGCACGTGTGGCTTGTGTTCGTTCTGTGTGGGGGCTGATCTCACCCAGAGAGCCTGCATGGCTAAAGAGAGGGTGGATGTACTTGCCCATGGTGAAGGGACACTGATGGGAAAGTGTCCCATGTTGGGATGAACTTTCACAGGGCCTCAGCGTACAGCTGCTTGTGGTAGGTCCAAGGGGGTTTGAGGATACATTTCAACCCCTTCTGTAAAATGTTCCTTCTCAGCTCTTGACACACCTCCCTGAAATATTACAACAGCACAACCATTTCTGGAAAACAGAATTTCCTGCAAAGAGGCAGCCTCCCATGCCTTGCCCAACAAACTGCCATGGCAAAAGAAGTGGCATGCAATCTTCATGCCTCTGAGTCAAAGTCTTTGAAGGAGCCTTTCTCCCTCCACTGTTTCTAGAAACAAGTCAGCACAATTAACTGGGAGTAACCATTGAGATCTTAAATAATTCAGTTTGGTTGAGATGAATCCTGCCCTGGGGAGCCTGAATTCCTTGAGGTAATGTATGATTACCCTTGTTGGAAGTTATTCACACCTCTGGGCATAGGTCTTGTATGTGGTTCTCAGTGTGCAGTGATGGTTACAAGACTTGCAACATTTTATTTGTACACTCACATCCATCACCTGGGGACATGAAATTCCTGCTTATAAGGGTCAATAGACAGGTATTTGCTGCTGGGCAAACAGAAATGAGTGCAGTCAGCAATGATGATTCTAAGAGCCAGCCTTGGCACTGGGGGTGTGATTTGTAGCTCTGCTTGATCTCAGGCACATGGAGGCACTGGGCCCCTTTGATGCTGAAAAACACAGGAGAAATCAGCAGTCAGGACCCACAGGAGTGTCAAGTGTAAGGTGGTGCTGGAGGCACTGGTGGATCCAGCGAGCAGTGGGAGAAAGGCAGGATGACCAGGAGGTGTTGCCAGGGTGGCTCTGAAAGGTGTCTGAGACTTTGTGACGCGGCTGCTTCTGAAATCCTCTCTTTCACAGTGACACCAGGGTTGCAAACTGTAAGGTTTTAGTGAACACACCAATACATGGAAGAACCAAATGTGGTTTTGGTCCTGCTTTCTTCATATCATTAACTGGTTTTTCTTTCCATTCTCCACCTAATTTTTTCAATTTTCCTATGCTTTTAGAGATCTTTACCTTACATCAGATGACTTTTTCCACTTCCTTGTATAAATTTTACTCTTGTCTCCAGTCCTGAAGTATTTATAGCTCAATGGCACACATAACCATTGGGCATGCAGTAATTTCTCTTTGAATACTTTCCATATCTCTCCTGTGTGCTTTTCCACCCACACATGTTCCGTTGCCTTATCCCAAAGGATGTCTTTATTCCTCCTTTATGCTTTTGGTGTCTCTATTGTTTTTTTCATGTCTTTCTTCTTGATGGGTTGGGTGTTTTTTGCACATCATACAGCTTGAAAAAAATTTCCCTTCAGACTCTTTCACTGAACCAAATCTTACTCATCTGACATGCACACAGACTGAAATACAGTCCTGAGTAAAAGAGCAACCTAGCTGCTGCAGGGAACTGATTTATGAAGAATTTTTGGGACAAAGGCCTCAGATTGGCCTCTGCACAGGGAGTAACTTCACCCACAAAAGAATCCCACTGGTCACAGCACAGTTGTGACCTTGAGGGTTGTAATTGTACCTAGATTTTCTTGGTGGCATTTTCTTTCCTATGGTATTTTTGCACCAAGCAGAAAACTGAAATTCCTTTTTTTTTTTTTTTTGTAATATTGACAAAGGTTTTCTGATGAGAAAGCAAGTATAATGGTGATTCAAATTGTGCAGTTATTTTTTTCCTGTTTTTTATTTAGCCCTCTAAGGTAATACTAAGGGAATAGCTGCCAATGGCAAGCACATGGGTGTGGGCTGATAGAGAATCATGCATCAAAAGAAACAGATGGGAAGGCAGGCTCACAGGATTGAAAGTAATGACTCTGGACGAGACTTTAAGAGTCACAGTTAAATAGTCACAGTGCATTAGTTAGAAGGACTACAGTCAGGGATATTAAGTGATATTACTCTGTTCATCCAAGCCTTCCTTTAATTCAAGAAGGATGATGAAAGTCTGCAGAGGAACAAGAGTGACAGATGGATTGGAAAATGCAGAAGTTGGTAAAGTGTCCACAACTTCCACCAGCTGGGCTTGCCAAAGAAAAGGCTTAGGGCCGACTTGACTGCAGTCTAGAAAGTGCTCATATTCCCTACAAGGAACATTTCTGAGTAGGGAGTCCTCCTGTTTAGCCCATAAAGGCATTATGAGAATCAGCATCTGGAAGTTGAAGCTAGAATTCCCAAATCAATTCAATTTGCACAGATCATTGTGGCTCATCAGAGATCAGATCAGATCCTCACATGCAGGGCAGTTCCAAGTGCAGACAGACAGACATTTTAATGTGCTGGTGGCCAGCTCAAATGTGCTCCAGCCAGAGACACTGGCAGCACCTCCTCAGGTACCTCCACATAAGGACAACATGGAGTGGCCAGCAGTCACAAGCCACACAAGCTGGTGGCATATCCAGTGCTCTGTGTGTGCTCGAGCACCAGTTCAGGGAGGAGTTACTGCAGACATTGCATGTGCTGCATCAATTCTTAGAGCCCTGATGGGATGGCCAAGATAGATTTAGCTTATAGGAGCAATATTCCCTTTATAAAGAAATGCTGAAAGAAAAATAACAATCTTTGGCCTGATTTTTCAAAGATAAAGAGTGCCAAGAATGAGTTGAAATTTCCTTAGCATTTCTGAAAATCAAGCCATAACTAATTAACCCCTGCATGCCAATGGGCTTAATTATTTTTTCCCACTTGATTTAAAAGAGGAAAAGGGAAACTTCAGGCTTCTCAAAACTTTGCAGCAAGTTTGTGGCATGGTCAGAACTTGGAAGATCCTGAATTATTGCCCCATCACTACTTCTTCCCCTTTTCTAATTGACTGAGCTTTTACCATCACCAGTGCAACCTATTATATAGCACAGACTATACAAGCTATAGGACAAACCCCAGGAATACCCCTGACTGCATTCCCATTCAGAGCTGGGATATGCCAGCCAGGAGCACATCCTGCCTTTAATTACACTGAAGAGGTCTTGGTGATTTGGTGTCCTACATCAGTATTAGGAAGCTTGGGCATTGAATTGCTATAAATCAGGAGCTTTGCTGCTCTCACAACAAGCCCAGTGGGAGCCTGACTTTCTCAAAGAGCTTAATTAAAGAGTGCTTATTGTCAGCTCACCCCTGTAGCCCATTAGAGCTCCGCAGAGATTTCTGTTCTCCAACATCATTGTAAAAAGTGGGACAGTCCTTGCTTCTTAGGGAGCTCTGTGTTCATAATCACTTCCTCTCATGTCAATACGGTCCTGGTGATCTTATAGTCATGTTGCAATTAGTTGGTGATAGGTGTGAACAGGGCATATCTGAATAACTGTTTATGGAGATCCTATTGGCCAGACAGTTATTCAACAGAGTCATCATTTTCCCCCTAGCTAGTACTTTCTCTGGCTGTATCTCAGTGTGCTTGAAAAAGCAAAAGTAATGTGTGACATTTCCAAAAAGCAACAATTTTCTTTCTGCAGAAGCACGTACATCCCTGCCCTCTGAAGGATGCAGCCCCTTGTGATTTACAGAGAGAACCCAAGTTCCCCTGTCATTAAGGCCCTTTGGAACATTACTCACTTTTGGCTTGAAATCCATGTCACGGTAGAGTTGCGCTGCAGTTAAATGAATTATTCAGACTGTAACCTCTGCTGCTTGGTAGAACCAGCTTCAGTTTTTTCTGTGCATAGGGCTGGTGTACTTGGGCCCCCACCAGTCTCATCCACCTTCAGCAGGCTATTTGTATGTGCTTTATTACTGAAAAAACAGCTGCCATCAGACATCAGGATGCACAGCCAGGGGAATGGGTGAGAAGAGAGGGGTCAGGTTGCACTGCACATGGTGCAAGGCCCCTTGTGGGTCAGTTCCTTCCCAGGCTTGTCCCACCCGCTGCCCAAGCTGAAGCCATCAGGCACAGTCATCACCATGTGTGTCCCGGGAGTGCTGAGGAAGAGTTTTTAGATTTGATTCAGAATGGACACTTCCTCCTATTGCACAGGCACAAACGGCCACCTCCCTGCACACTGGACTTGGGCAGTGTTGCAGCCAGGCAATCCAGGGATTGCACAACTTCTGGCTCTGCTGGCTAACCCACATCCCAAAGGAGCTGAGAGGACAAACTGATTCAGGTTTGTCCATTACTAAGTATTATTTCCCAATGCATTTATGGAGCCATCCCACCTCCAAATTTCAGCCCAGAGAGGTCAGAGATGTTTGAAGGCTTCAAAAGAAACTTTGGACAGCAAAAAATGAGAGGAAATCTCATGGATCTAGACTTTGCAAGTCCTTCTTAGAACTTTCACATCCTTCATGATTGCAGCTATAAATCAATCTAGTATTAATTAAACTCTGGCCAACTAAATGTGCCAATAAGATTAAGGAGCAAAGTGTAGGCTGTCATCCTGCCAGTGGCTATTCCCAGTGCAAATTTGACTTTAACAGAGCCACACTTCCTGAGAGACAGGAAGTTTTTTGCTGTGATACCACAAGGAAAAGACTCCTCTGACTTGTGTTCTTCGTTTTTACAGTATTGTGTCAAACTTGCTGAGTTCTTGTGTCGTTCACTCTGTGCTAAGCAATCCCTAAATTGTTTTCATTATATTGTGTCTTTCATTATATTGTGTTGTCTTCCTGATGTCTGCTTCCCCACCCCGGAAGTGTTTACAGGATCCTCATGGAGAACAGGAGTTTATCCTAGAGAATAAGTGGCCCTGGAAGGGAAGTTTTGCCTGTCAGCAAGTGATATATTGTAATATGTAAAGTTGGCAGGCACTTGCTTATGGCTTATGGCTCATGTGGTGGTTTGCCCACAGTCCCTCACCCTGCTGTTTCATTGTGATGTCTTCTGTGCAGATACAGATCTGTCCAAACACAAACTCTTCGACTGCCTTTTGGCACAGGTGAAGCACTGCAAACACCACCTGCACACCGTGCCTTAAATGCCTGCAAAAACAAGTGACTTTCTGGCATGAAGCAAACCCTTTCCTTCCCTGGCAGTCTGCATACACCAGATGCTGTGCCACAGGCCTCAGGTGGCAGCTGCAGCAAGCCAGGTTTGGGAACCAGCTCAGGGGATGGAGCAAGGGAAGTGCCACCCCTGGACAGGGACACCTGCCTGTGGTAGAGGCAGGGCCTGAGCAGGGACGTCCAGGGAGGCAGGATTTCCCCATGCAGCCTAATAATTTTTCTTAGTGAAACTGGGGTGCAAGTTTGACTCATCAGGCACATGGAGATGGAGATCCCCAGAGACCTGGCAAAGTGAAAGGAAGTGCAGCTCCAGTCCTCCTGGCGTGAAAGTGGTCTGGTTTCGCAAGAGGTGGGCTCCTGGCTTTGGAGAGGGGATGTTAAGCAGCAGAAGATCCTGAGCTGGGTCTGGTGGAGTATCCCCTGAGATGGTACCCAGTGACTGAAGGGAGCAACTTCTGAGCAATGCATGTAATGAGTGATGAAAATATAATTGCCAGCTCACTTGGGCATAATAATATATTTAGATAAAGACCCAGCCAAACCAAACCAGCCCATTTTATCAGGCCAAACCTCACCCTATTCTCTGTTACCAGAGGAAAGGATGTTCCCCTGTTCAGTTGTTAAATGTTCAGTGGTGCTTCTTCTCTGCCAGATCTTACAGTTCTGATTTGCCATAGCACTGCCTGCTCCATGACAGTTTTATATTAGGTCTATTAGTTTTATTCTGTAATGGATCAAGTAACTAGAAAATGCATGTTCTGTTCTGAATGTATGCTATTCTGCCCAGAGAGGTTGTGGAGTCTCCTTCTGTGGCAATATTCAAAACCCTCCTGGATGCAACCCTGTGCAAACTGCCCTGGGTGAACCTGCTTCAGCAGGGGAGTTGGACTCTGTGACCTCCAAAGGTCCCTTCCCCACCAACCATTCCATGATTCTGTGATTTACTCTGCTCTAGTATCCTCTGTACTTTGTCACTTTTCATCAGATGAATTTAGGACTCAACTTGTCCTTTTGGAGAAGAATAGGGACAGGCTGCTCAAGACTGTGTACATTAGACTTCTCAAACTAGGCCAGTTGTGTCCCATATTGAAGGATATTGATTAATTTTTATGCTGCATTAGCAATGATCTACGTACTTTGCAAACTTGTGGTGCTGTAGCAACATCTGGAAGTGCGTTCTTGAGAAAAACCCTCCATTTGGCATGGTGGGAACAGCAGGCAGCAGTAGTGAGGTACATGGGAAGCGATGTAAGGAAGTGATGGGCACACACCGATGTCCTGGCAGCACTGAAGGCAACACTGCGTGAGTGTATCTGCTGGTATGAGTCTCAGGGGCCTCTCTCTTCCCTCCTTAGGATGGGTCTTCTAAAATCTCCAGAGCTCTGTCTCTTTTACATGCAATTTTTCACACACTTGCCTACTTCTTTTAAATGAAACAATCAACCCTCTGAAGTTTTATGTATGACCTTTCACTGAAAATTAGCACCTGATAATTTTTACTGAAAATTCTACCTAATTAACTAACTGAACAAGTTTCAAACTCCTGGAGTTTAGCTGTTCCTTTCCCCCAAAAGGCTTAAAACTGAAAGCTCTGCTCCATTTATTAACCATCAAACCAGAAATGAAGATCTAAGAGTTTGAGTACACTGCATATCATAGTACTTCCTATCAGTGCACACCCAAAACTACTCCTTCATCCCCACTTTAACCAGATTATCTATGATAGTAAGTAGAATAATATTTTCCTCCTTATTTACTAAAATAATACTGGCAAGGAAAATGTATTTTGCATGATCACTTCTCAGTCTGAAACACTTCTAGGCTAAATATATTCATCTAAGATACGTGCTTTGGGCATCTGTTTTCAAGCTGCATTCTCCCTGCAAGCGGCACAGAAGATGCTGTTCTTTGCCATCACTGTGTGCAGCGTAGGTAGATCTAAGAAGAGAATTCTGCCTGAAGATTTCTGTTGTCTTTTTGTTCGGTCGGAGGATACAGCTCTACTTGCTCCCGTTTTAAATTGCACATAAAATGCAGTCATACGCCTGGCTGCAAACCTTGGTTGTACCTTCCAAGCTAATCTAAAAATACAACTCAGGCTCTGCAGTCCCAAAAAACAAAATCCAGTGCTCCAACATGCAGGGAAGCCTAAGAGAGAGAGGTCCTTCACAGCACACAGTTATCTCTCCCAGAAGAGAATTGATATTCACAAATGCTTATTTCCCTTTGAAATTTTTCCCATTATATGTTTATGAGGACACAGAAGCAAAGGTTCCTTCTATTACCATTCTGAGAGGATTTTTAAAAAATGCGATTAAGTTCTCTCCCCAACAGACTTTATGAAGGGACACCTCACCCTCTGGGAAGTGTAAGCAATACCAGTTTTGTAGTAAAAAATACTGCCTGGTTGTTCAGCCTTGTTTTATCAAGTGTCAGACTTATGCAAAGTTCGGTATCTCATCTTTACTGGTCCACAGTGCATATTATTCCAAAACACTCTCTAATGCAACTCTTTCCAGCTTTAGAGGTCACGTTTAAATGAGCCCCCATGACAAAGCTGAGTCGCACCCAGGCAGTTTTGTTCTGTGAAAAATTCAGTATTTGTTTCTAGCATTTGCATCTGGGCTCTTGTTTGTTAGATCAAGCAAAATGTTCATTTGTTTGCACTCATCTGAATGAGGAAAGGTCACGATACAGAGACATTAAGCCATAGGATCATTGAATCATGGAGTAGTTTGGATTGGAGAAGACTTTTAAAGGTCATCTGGTCCAACCCCCCTGCACTGAGTAGGGACACCTCCAACTAGATCAGTTTGCTCAGAGCCCTGTCCAACCTGACCTTGAATGTTTCTGGGCACAGGGCATCCAGCACCTCTCTGGGAAACCTGTCAGTGTTTCACCACCCTCTTAGTAAAAAAGTTATAGTCTAAATCAACACTTTTTTAGTTCAAAGCTCTTACCCCTTGTTCCATCACAACAGGCCCTGCTAAAAGGGCCATCCCTTTGTAGCTGTGAACAGCAGTAAAGCTGCATAAAGGAGGAAATTATTCTTCCAAGGATGACAAGCACTATCTGGGATGCCTCAGCTCTGCCAGTCAGCCTCAGGATGAAGAGCATGTCCTGTGGATACCCAGATTTTCAGCACCCACTACACAGGATACAAATGCTTTTGCATCTTATTTCTGTTTACTGTGTAGTGTGTCAATGCTGCAGCCACTGTGGCAGGGGAAGCTGCACATCAAACCTCTGCTTTGGCCTGGGCAGAGGAAAGCTTGCATTGCTCCTGGTAAAGGGGCAACTTTTGAAGTCCACTCTCTAGATGACTTGGTATAGGAAAGACCCATGTTCAAAAGAATGGGCTCCACCTTCTGATCCAGAAAAGCAGCCCAACAAAAAGCAAACAGACCATCTTTCATTCTTCTTATAATTAATGGATGGGCAGAAGCCAGTACACTAAGGTCTCTGGGTCTGGAAATCTGAACAATAAAAACCAAGGTATTGTCATAGAGAGCAGAAGGTCTCCCAGCTCCCTCTCTTCCCCCACCTGTCAGCACAACCTTAGACTTATCTGGGTTGGGTCACAGCCAGCTTGCCCTCATTCAAGCCCTGATCTTGGCAAGACAGTAGGTAAGCCGATCAACTGCTCCAGCCAGCTCCAGCAGCCGAGACCTGAAATAGACACGTGCAGCTGAATGTTGGCCATGCACAGGGAGATCTCTAGGCCTTCACGGAGGGAGGAGGAGGAGGAGCTCTTCCTCAGAAGTCATTTCACGGCTCCCTGGCCCCTATGTGTTTTGATCAGTGATAGCAAAAGCACCTGATGTTCACATGGACAATGGGTTTTGCCTGTGATTAGCAGGAAATTACAAAGTCAATTGGTTCAGTACCTCAAACTGTAAGTCCTTCTTTTAGGCGAAACCTGTTGAAAAGTTGAGGTTTGCCCATCTTCACCACCAGCTGTAACTCTAACCTGTACTGAGTATGAAGATTCAAAAAAAAAAAACAAACCCAAAGCTGGAGTCTCACAGTCACTAATCTGTGATTAAAGCTGCTTTTCAAAGAGGACTGATCTGACTTCTGTGAAATGAAGAAATGCTCTCCTAGGTCTCAGGGGCTGTGATGAAACCCTGAGACATGTGGTGAGAAGTACAGGAGCTGCATGAGACCATGTGCTGCATCTTCCCACCAGGAGCTCAGGAGCTGCAGGCCTAGATGAATCAGGAGGGCTTTTGCTCCAGTCCAGGCACCAGCGTTGAGTCCCAGGCATACACAGGCAGGAAGTGAAAAGCTTGGGTTTAATCATGGCCGGGAAAAACTCCTTGCTCCCTCCTAACATAAAGGTCATGTTTTTAATCTCTCTTCTCCTTTGGTCCCATCACTGGAGGCCCCTGGGCTCTCAGCACCATCACCAGACGCATTGAGGAGTGACTGCAGTGCCCATGCAGGGCCCACCTGGGAGCACCCAGAAACCGCGGGGTGGTGAAACACAAAGAGCTGTGCTTGCTGAGGGTTTATGAAAGGCACATGCAACAGGAACAGCCTGTTCCTTTCTTGCCTTTATAGATGAAAGGGTAACCTGGCCCCTAGAATGAAATACTGATTTTTAGTGAAAAAAAATCATTGAGGCTTCTTATCTCTTTGAGTATTTCAACATGTCTGCAGCTTTTTGTACTAGTTCTCATACCTCAACTGTTCTTAAGAGGCTTCTTCAATCTGATAAGACTTTGTTCACAAGAAGTTACATATTTATTTACTGAGGAGAAGACAGCCAGAAGGGTTTCTGAGCAGACACAAATGCCTGTACAGTTAGGCAGAGACTCTGAGAATAGCTTGTGTAACAACACGCCTGATGGACAGGTAACATTTAGTCAGCCACCTGCTTGGGGAGTTAGGATGAAGAGCACTTTTCCCAGCACTTTCTGAGGCATGGAAATCACACAGGCTGCTCTGCCAGGGTCTAGGGGTGCCCAAAAGTACTTCTCCTTTCATCTTTCCTCTTTAGTGCAAAACTGGTCTGTCCAGGGAATACAAGTTGAAGAAAATGCACAGAGCTGGTGGGCAGTCATTATGTAAAAGTGCTCAGCATAGAGATGGAAAAAACCCAACCCTTCAATCTGAACAAAGGCCTGAAGTCACTGTTAATTCTTTGCAAAATTTACCACCCACGCAAGCAGGAAGGGTTAAAGACACCAATCAGGCAAAACTGTCTTGGCCATCAAGGCCACCATATTCAACTGAAATATCCAGGTGATTTATATGGTCCTGTTACTCATTTCGGGCCACACATGAGCAGTGTTACCTAAGATGCTGTTAAAGGATATGTCGGCTTCTTGCAGTACGTATTGGAGTCCACATCTTAAGAAACAATTTAAAGTAAAATACAAAAAAAAAAAAATTGGAAAGGAAACTACTGCCTCCATATGCGAATGGAAATTAATTTAATTATGAAACGAAACTTCTGTGCAGCACTGCCAAAAGGGCAAACAACTGAGAACTTAACTAAAAGGAGAAAATTGTCAGTCTTTCAGCGCATAACCATTTTGTTCTGAGCAGCAATAATTATGGAAATGGGCAGAAGACTGTTTCACTGATGATAAATCTACAACATGTCAAGCAATATTTGAAGATTCATATTTAATTACTGTGACTGCGCAAATTAAACAGTGGAAAAAAGTTGTCAATGCTGTTTTTTAAAGTAGAGAAATAGATCCAAAGCCAAAAGCAACATCGTTAACGTCGGCAGCTCAAAGAGAGAGAGTTTCCCTCTAGGCTAAACCTTGTGATAAAGGAAAGATGTCACTTATTATGCACTTTTGAACATGTCTGGCAAGGTTAAGAGGTAAATAGCCAGAATAATTATCGTCTGGGTTGGTAATGGTTTTCTCAGTCACATATTTACTCCAAGCACATTCTTGGTGTTCCAGGTTACTCACAACTCTTGATCACAATTTGTTCTCTTTTTTTTTCCCCTCCAGAAATTATTTTAAGGCAAATAACTTTAGAAAACTCCAGGCTCCACTAGTGGACTGGGCATGGCTGGGCTTCAATGAGTTCTTAGGATAAAGTAAGTGCAACCTGGCCACCCAAACTGGTGGCGTTTGCTCGCCCTGTGTCACCGGCTGTGCTTGTTGGGGAGCAGCACGAGGTTTGGCATGAGGAAGCCCATCTGCCAAAGGGCAGTGCAGGCTTGCAGGGTGTTTGGAGCTGCAGGTTGACCAGGATGAACACAGCAAAGACAGCATGTGCTTTATTTTAATGTGGACAGCTCTGATCAGCAGCAGCATAGACAGCTCCTCTATGTGAATGGGGAAAGATATTTTCAGAAGCATCTTCTAGAACAAAATGCTACTGGGAGTGCAATCCTTTCCCTGCAGAGGTCTGGCTGGCACGGGGAGTGCCCTCCATGCCCAAAATGCCTAGTGTCCAGCAGTCATGCAGCCATCCAGGTGCACCCCAAACCAGGGGTCAAGGAGATCACTGTGTTGTTCCTGTCTGATCAGAGGTACGGAGGCACTGGGCTCACTGATGTTTTCCACAGCAGCTGTTCTGCCCTGATGGTGCAGATTTTGGCTGCAGAGTTCATCCCACCTTCTTGCAATGAGAGCCATACTCCTGTTACTGGCCCATGTGATGTGGGTGCAAACACCAGTCCTGATCCTGCTGTTCTGTGGGGGCTCACATGAATTTTTTTGCCTGAATTGCTCATCTGTAAAATAAACAGAGACGTTTTTTGTAGAGATTACCTTTGCAAAGTGCTTTCAGATGTATTACTGAAAGGGGTATGTAAGAACCAAGTAATAAATAATATTAGACACAAGGAAATATGCCACAAGGAAAGTGCAGAACTAACCACTGTGCCTGAAAAACACACATTGAATTGCTCTCAAGGACACAGAATTTTGTAGGATGTATGAATGGGAGCGGTTCCTTTGGAAGATGCTCTGTTTGAAGTGGATTATGTGCCACACTCTGCTGCAGTTGTCATGGCAAGTATTCATATTTCCCATGGCAACAGAACCATCAATTTTTTTATGCAGTAAATAACTGCATAAAAAGCTACATTTAGTGACCAGGGCACAAGTTAATTCTCTCATCAGCATCCTTAGCTTCAGCCCTCGTATGGAGATGAAACACTCCACTGAATAGCAAGTGTTTCCTTCGGCTTGTGACAGGTTTCCTCTTCATAGTTTCATTATGATTCAGCCACCAGTTGCTGTGCTAGTGACACTATCTGTGCCGGGTATGTGGTACTGCATGGTGTCTGGATTCACTGAAGGAGATGATGACAGGGCAGCAAACCCACAGTGAGTGCTGCTTTTGTAGTGCTCTGTGCGAGTGCTGTCTAACGCAGGTCACCCGAAGCGCTGCCACTGAAAGGACTGAAGCTCTAGAAGAAATAATGCACTTTTAAAAAAATTTTTTTGGTGTCTCTCACTCTTGTTTTTCCTCAGTTGAAATGATTTATTCTGCAAACTAGCACCACCACCAGGGTTAAGGGCAGGCAGATGTATTAAATGGACAAGGGAAGGATGAAAACTCAGAGAAACTAGATGTCACTATGACAGCAATGATGGTCCAAAGAAGGACAGCCTTTTGCTTTATTGAAAAGAAATTTGTTGTAAGCTAGCATTTTCCTAAAATTGGTTTGCAGTGCTCTGAGAGCCCTCAGGCTCTGTTCTGCAGAACTATATTGTTTGTATACTGTGCTGAAATTTAAAAAAAAAAAAACCAAAGAGAAAACAAACAAAACCAAACCAAACAAACAAAACAACAAAAACCAAACAAAAAACCAACCAAACAAAAGAAACAAAAACAAAAAACAAAAACAAACAAAAAACCCACCAAACCCAAAATCTAAAAAAACCAGACCCACACCACAAACCTCATCAGACTCATCTGGCTGCCTGCAAATGTGCTGGGAAGGTGCTGCTTGGCTTACCAGACAAGATGGATGCTCTCCTGGAATAAGAAGTAAGAGGGGGTTTCTTAATGAGGACAGAACCAGAAACTGTTTCTAAGACAGTCAGAGGCGCAGTGAAGGTTTGGGGTCAGGATGAGAAGTGTGGCAGTACATAACTGCCCACATGATCACCACCATATCTGGACCAAGTAAAGAGCCAAGTTCAAAGACCAAAAATGCAATCCATTTTTCACAGGTCTTACTTCTGCGAAACACTGCCTGAGTTTCATGAAAACATGTTCACTAGATAGGTCCCCTCTCCAATCCCAGTTTCTCATTCACAAGCCCTGAACAAAACTGATCTTGATATTCCCATTTGGATGAGGAAATTCCAAATGTCTCGTATACTCATTTTCTATAGGCACACAAAAATGCCATCACTTAGAGCTGCATAATGGAACCTGATTTCTCCAGGTTAGTCAGAGATTCATTTCCTCTTATTAGGGATGACTTTTTGCAATACTGCTTGTAGACAAAATCTGTCACATAATACTAGTTTCCAGTATCATAATCAATTCACTGATGGTGTTCAGTACCTTCCCTGTGCCCAGAAAAACCATGTGCTTTTCTGTGAGTAGGGAGTGCAGTAACATCCCACGCAGTTCTGAATATTTTTTGGCACATTTCAGTATCATTTTGGGGTAAAACACAGTGATAAAATCTCATAGACTTGCAATTTAATTCGCTTTTGTTTAGGTATGAGCAGAGTGGCACAGCCTCAGAAACACGTGAGGTTTTCAGTTCATCCTGCTCCCTGAGCAAAATCTCTGTTGAATATCAGTCCACCTGTTTTATGCATTCATGAAATTATTTGGAAAGTTTCTGTGTTTTTAAAAAAAGGCAGAAGGAAAACAGTGGAAATTACCCAAGAACCCTGTTGACTTTGGTGCACCTGGGATGAAGGACACACCTTTTCTGTGTATCCTAAAAGACCGTTAAGGGAGGTGTTTGGAGAGTTCTGCCCTGGGGCTTGTGCTCCAGGCTTCTGTCCTTTCCAGTGTCTGGGTTGTGTTGCCAGTGGTCCCTCGAGACCATCAGGCTGCTTAGTTCTTCTAAAGAACCACAGGCACAGCTTGTGCTTAAAAAGCCACTGCTCGACATTTATAATCCGACTCTCAATCTGCCTGGTCTTTCCACAGTGGTTGTTTGAGGTGAGCGAGTTTGCCTGGTGTCAGGTACATACACAGATGTATTTGTATTGTTTTTTCAGTCTTTGCCAATCAGGGTGTGGTAGAAGTATCAACCCCACCATCTTCTCAACACAAATGCCCTGTCTGCTTTCTGCTGCATCCTTATCCATCTCCCATAGTCTTGATTTTAATGTCTTCTTTTACAGAGCTCAGAAAGGGCCACACAGGTCACTTGGTCATGAAAAGGAAGATTTTGCTTTCCTTACAAGCTGAAATCAGGCAGTAGCTTCTCTCAGCACCCCATTGCAGGTGGTTCCACAGAGGGAAGGTTTTCCCACCAGCAAGGCTGCGCAGGGGGGGAGTGGGGCTGCTGGAAATGCCTGCAAGTCACAGCCATCCTAATGCCACTTTCCGACCCAGTTACCCAGTTTTAGGAGGAGATTAGGATATAGCTGGGAGCCCTCTGGCTGCAGCCCAGTCCAGGCAAAACAGAGGAGGAGGATGGCAGTACCTGGGAAACAGATGGGGAGGTATGGACAGAGGCAGCTCCTGTACCAGCACAACCTTCACAACAAGTGTGTCTTTGTCATCCACATGTAAAACCTGGGTGTCTGGTCAGACCCTGGGTTGTAGTAGGAAGTCCAGGTGACAAGGGCAACTTTCCATCTGCTGTGTTTGGTCAGGAGCCCATTGGGTTTTGTCTTAGACTCAGCAGTTGCTGCTCTAATCCAAGATGTTGAAAACTCTGTAAGATGATGATGTTACCTTCGCATGTGCCCTAAGTAAAGGCCCAAGAGGGAAAGTGGAAACCTTCAGTGCAAGGAATAGTTGACCTGCACAATTCCCAACTGCTGTGTATGGGATCAAGTAACTAAGAATGGACAAGCACCAGAGAGAAGCTTTAAAGCGTTACCACCTCGTATGAATAAAGCTCAGCATCAGCATAAGTATTAATAGGAAATATCCATGTTTATCAGCATGGATTTAATGTGCTAAGTAGTAACCACTACGATTTATTAGGAAGGATGCACTTGTAGATGATGGACAGTAATTCTGCACTGACTTGTCTGTTCTTCCTCTGTGCTTCATCCAAAGGCGATACTGCAGCTGTTGCTGTTGCCTGGCGCTCCCTCTGCTCATTTGTCCTCTGCCTGCTGAATTCAGGGGGATTTGGGCCTCTAACATAATTATTACTAAGTTTCTATTTTATGTCCCTGTTCAAGAGGCCCCTTGGTAGCTGATTAACTTAATCAGAGGTGACTTAACCCATATTTAAATGCAGCAGTCTGAATTTGTCTTCAGCACAGTCTCCAGAAGATATGAACCAAGCATCAAAGAAATTTAATTCATAGGTACATTATCCTGTGGGATCAAGTTAAAATGTGGTCAAAGAGCTTTAGCTTGTATGCTCTCATGAAAGGATATGGGCAGAAGAAGGCAGCCATGCTCGTTTGTGCAAGTTTCCCCCCTCTCTTCTTTGAGTTAGGCAGAATAACAGATCACAAGAATACTTATCAGAGAATATTTTACTGCAGTTAAGAGAGAACACTTTTCCCTTTACAAAAATAATTACTATTTTTGGAAGTATGATCAGCTATATGAAAAGTATTCTTTAATCTTTTTCTGGGCCAAAAATATGACTTGAGCACTTCTCAGCTTTTCAAATAAATGCATTCATTTATCTGGCCATGATATTACTCCAGCACAAGGAAATACAGGGCCTTAAATACACACAAAATTTGGGTACTACTGTTGCCTCTAAAAGAACCATCTTAAACCATTTTCTACAAAATAAGGTGCTGGATAATGGAAATGAAAATCTTCCAGTTGGTTCTCGAAAGCTTAGATGTAATTTTGTCCTAAGTGGTGATTAACTCATTCATGTATGTTCCTAATCCTTTTAAGCAGTTGCATAAATATTCCAAGTGGCCCTCAAAGATGCTGGGTAGGACAGTGAGTAGCTCATTTCAGCCCACAGGGATGCAAGATCTTATGCTAGGGGGGAAATCCTGTTCACACTGGAGTAAATGTGGTTTTTGTTCTGCCTTTAATGGCGTTTCCGTTCCTTTTTCTGAACTTAATTGAGAATGGGATTTTACCCATCTCCTCACATGACTGTGGCTCAAACCTGAATTCTAGCTTTGAGTCTTTTTAAATGGGAAAAATTAAGGTGAAACTAATTAAGCCCAGAGAACAGATCCATCTCCAGATGGAGAAGGACTCTGATAACTGTTGGGTGTTTCCTGAAGCAGACGTGTGCTCCAAGCAAACAGTCCCTGCAGCGCTCCAAGTGCTGGGGAAACGGCTGTGCCACCTGACTGCACTGCTCACAGGTGGGCAGCATTGTCCCTGGCCAAAGGGCCCTTCCTTCTCCCACCACAAACACAGGGGATGTTTGGGATGAGGAGAAGGTCATAATACTACAGAAGGCAAAATGCACTGCTATTTCCAGAAATTTTTAGTGAAACTTCAAGCTTCACAAAGATAAGGCTAGATAAGGAATTGCAGGGACAGAGTTCACACAGGCAAACTCTTGGGCAGTATGTTTTTATATTGCAAGTAAGTGAGACTAAAATACTCCATAAACTTTCACTATATTCTTTGCATTAAATCAAATAATTAGTTATTCATCTCCCAGCTTTGATTTTGTTAAATAACCAATACCCTAATTCAGAGGCAAGAACTTAATCCATAGAAAATTCTGTCCTTGGAGAAGATCAAAGTGAGTCCTGTGGTGTTAAGCACACACCTACAGCACTTGATCCTGAAAAAAAATTAGGTGCGTGTTTCAAATCAGCCTATCCCTTCTTACTGGTTCCCATGCATTAACCTAAGCCTCTGTCAGAGCATTTTTGGTGCCAGGATCAAGGACCTGTGGAGATGTCCACACAGGAGAGCAGGACTCTGAAAAGGTAGCAAGCAAACGGGTGAGAACCCCAGCAGGCTGTGATGGCAATGCCTCCTCATTCCTCTGCATCTACCAGCGCTACAGGAAGAGATTGAAAGTCTCTTGGGCGACAAAAATACGCACGATAAGCGCGTACAGAGAACACAAAGGTGAAATGGCCCTGCTTATCAGGCACAATTAAAATGAATAGAGGATGACTAATAAAGAGGCAGTTTAAAATCTTTACATGACACAGTGTCAAGGCAACAGTGTTGTGCAATAGCACTGACACAATTAACACTGTGTCCCTGCCTTGGGCAGAGCCGGGAACGGGGCTGCCGCCGGCCTCGCCCGCACGCTCCCATGGCGAGCGCGGGGTGGGCTCTGCCGCTCCAGCTCTCCGCTCTCTGCCGCATCCCAGAGCCACCGCGGAACCTGCGCGGAACCAGCCACTTCGGACCAAGGCAAGGGTGCTTTTTCCACTTTGTCATCTCTGTTCTCTCCTTTTAGTTTGCGTGACCCCGAGCCTCACGGTTACTACTGTGCGAAAAGGGAAAAACATCCCGTTGAATTTCTGGGCACACTCTGGAGGGAGACAAGGCTGAGGTGCCTGATCCTGAACCGGGGCTGGTTGTTGACTTAGCACTGAGCAATGCAAGCACTTCCTGGGTAGGAATTTTTGCAGTGTGTAATTTAAAAGCTAGTTTGGACAACCCTTTGCTAGGGATGATAGATGGTGAATGGGAGTGTGATCTTCCAAAATACAGCCCAAGGTGTCCTTCTAGTTCTTCTTTTAATTATGTTGCTCCTTAGTGGTGCCTGTCAGGCTGCAGGATCTCCCAGTCCACTGGGTGAGTGCAGCAGCGATAGGCTGGGTTTTATATACATATATATAATGTTTATATACATGTATGTATGTATGTATTTATATATATATATACATAGATACAATATAGATATACTTCTATTCACACACAAGAACATGTATAAAAATATATGCAAGAATATATATAAGAACAACAAAGAAAAATTTTTTTTCTTCGATGTTCTTATTTTCTGGCCAAAACCAGCTCTGTCTTGATTTTATTGCTGCTGGCATGTCTTTGCAATGCAGCACTGTCAAAAACTAACAATATAAACAAATTTGAGGCTATGCCAGCCATCGCTGAGCACAGCCAAAGCTGCCCAACCCCACAACTTGCTGAATAATGTGTGAATTTTGTGGTGGCAGAAATGTCTGTTTCCCTGTTCTTTCTTAACTTTTGGGAAGATCTTGGTGGAAAGTGTGTTATTCTAAATGAGATAATTAAAATAATTGATACGAAAACTCCTTCATCATTGCTGCAGGAGGAGGGGCCCCTGTATTTGCCAAGCCTGCTGGCTCTACCTGCCAGGGGCTGCAGGGGAGTTGATTGGAACACTTCATATAAAACATGATTTCTGGTCAGCAAATAACGTTTTTTATCGGGTAAAGTGGTATTTCTGAACGGTTTGCTTTATTAGAAGGCAGTGTCGATGCTGTTTCCTGTGCCTGCCAGGCTTGTGGGATAGGGGGTGGCCATGGAAGTGTCCCAGCAGTGCCAGCACCCCTGGCCAGCTGCCAGCACAAGTCAGGGCAATGGCTGTGGCACTTGTACCTTAAGGGGAAACCTACCACAGCCTCTTTGGGGCCACATCCTGCCTGCCTGCACTTCCCACCCATCCGTGGGTGCTTAATCTTAAAGTGCCGCAGTCATAGAGTTCGATGTTCTCATCACTCCTCACCTACTTCCCCAAATGTGTATCTGCATGCCCACGTAGGGAGGCAGTGCATCCCCTCAGTGCCGGTCACTGTTGTGACAGGGCTGCACTGCAGGCTGCAGAGACACACCTTAACCCAAGTAAAAGTGGAGAGAAATACTGCATTTGATACCTATTTGTATCTCGCCTGAAAGTGAGCAGGAAAGATTTTTAGCACATGAATGAGAGAAGGGTTCTGTGTTTCGCATGATGAGGCCGCATGCCTCAAAAACCCACTCTAAGTGAGAAAAAGAAATTTGCTACTTGTGGCAGGCAGCACAACCAAGTTATTTGCTTTGGCTCTGATAAGAAAGCAAATAAGAAATATTAACTGTGTGCAAAGGTGCCCTTTTACTTGTCCTCATCAATAACAGCTGATGTTCCTCAGGGTTATTGCTGTAAAAACGTCACTTCCCTTTCCTCACTGGCATCAGGTTTATATTAAAAACCTCATAGCAAAGTTTTTTGTCCACTGTCCCCTTTGTGGTTCTGCTTTTGTCCCCCGTGCTATGCTTTGGGGCACTGGCACATGTGGGGACGGCGCCGTGCAGGCTGCCTGTATGCCTGCCCCTTTCCTCCAGCAGAACGAGGGCTGGGAGAGGAACAGGAATTTTGGCTGAGCAAAGAAAGCCAGTGGTGAGGATGCCAGCTGTGGGAAAGGGCTACTAGGCAGTAACGTGCTCCCAGAGGGAGCAGATCTCCCAGCATTACATAGGTTAAGGAGCAGCTTTCCAAGAGGAGCTGAAGTGGAGGGGGGGAAAAAGGAGCCCAAAAATTTAACTTGTTGGTAAGGGAGTGCACTCAGTTTTGGAAGCTGCTTAGAGCAGCCCGGGGCCGGAGTCAGGGCTCCAGCGATGTTCCCCCAAGTCGCTCCAACTGTGGCATCAACCAGGGGCTTCCCACCCCAGCGCTGGTCCCCTCCCGGCAGCGTCTTGAGAAGAGAGAGGAAGGCACTTCAGAACAGCCTTGAAGCCCCAGCTTTGGTACCTACTGTTTCCAGATACAAGAGGAGCAAAAATCAAACTCTGGCGATGGGCAGGACCACATGGTACGACTGAGCAGCGGCCCCAGCCCGACTGACCGGCGGCACCGCGACAGGGCCGGCGGGACCCGCTGCTCCTGCCGCCGGCTGCGGCTCCGCGCCCGCAGCTGGGCACGGTTGTAGCCGCGGGAAGCGGAAAGGAGCTGCCCGCTGTCCTTGGAGAGGAGGGTAAATAGTTACAGTGGAGAAAGGGAATTTAAAAAAAAAACCAAAAAACCTATGAGGAAGGAAGCGGCAAATGTTAAATGGGTGACTCACGGTACGGGATGACTAATCCCGTCAGGGCACAGCTCGTGCCGCGCAGGGAATCGGTGCCGCGCGCCTCGCGGGGAGCGCAGAGCGGCTGCGGGACGCGTCGGGGCGGCCGGGGCCGGGCATCGCTCCGCTGCGCGCAGCGCCTGCCGAGAGCCGCGCACGGAGGGGGACGG
>VZTE01003440.1:101303-120474 GCA_013397775.1 Eulacestoma nigropectus | reverse complement strand
GGGCGGGGGAGCAGCGCGCCTGTGCAGTGCCGGGGGGCCGGGCCCAGCCCGCCGCGTTACACAACCGGCCGCCGCCACAGCCGAGTTTCACAAGTCCCGCCGCGGCTGCCCGCAGCCCGCGCCCCCCGTGCGCCCTCCCCCGCGCCGCGCATCGCCGGCACTGACACCGCCCTGCCCGCGCTCATGCCATGTCACCGCCGGGCAGCGGGACCCCGCGGCGAGCGGTAACCCCTGTCGCCGGGGGGGCACCGCGCCGGGGCTGGGCATGGCACTGAGAGCGGCTCCGGGACGCGCATCCTCCTAGACGGTAAGTACGGCCGCGGGGGCCGCGAACCCTGCCGGGGTGAGGGGTGCGGGAGGGGGGGGTCCCCGCACTTGCAGCCCGCGGGGAGCGGGGCAGCCCGGGAAAAGCCCTCGCTGCAGGGTCGGTACGCGGCACTCGCCTCTCCGCCCTGCCCTCGTCGGACACTGCCAGGACGGTCCCAGGTAAGTTCTGAAAAGGAAAACTAACAGCCGCAAGTCCTCTGATTTTTTTCTTAAAAAATCCGTTTTCCGTCAAGATGGGCACAGAACGCAGCGCAGGGTGTCCGAGGGGCTCTGGCTGTAGACGGCACGCGGGAAGGGGACTCCGGGACAGAGATGCAGGAGCGCGGCGCGTCCCGAGGCCGGGCACCGACATCCCCGTCCCGCAGCGCCCACGGACCCCGGCGCATGGAGCGGCTCGGGAGTAGCCACGGGCTGAGCGCAGCTGAGAGCTGCGGTGATTTGGTTTTGGGGGACACCGATTTTCTGGACACTGAAATGGGTCCGATCGCAGTCTCCTCGTTCTGTCTTGAAGTTTCGTCGCTCAGGGAATGTGTTTGGCTGAAAAAAGCGTGGAGAAAAACCTCAGAAATGAGTCTTGCACCTAAAGATAGCATCTGAAATCCAGGTTGAAGAGTCACTCTTCCCACCAGGGTTGTTGTGTCATTTGATTTTACAGAATGTTTACATTATAAGTGGGGAATTAAGAAGGCTTTGAAAGTCCCTCATATGTTTCAGCCATGTATTTGTGAATGATAACTCCACGCCTTGGTCCTTAGTGGCAGAAATTGTGAAGTGATTGCTCTGGGTAGCTCGCACTGGAAGCACAGGTCGGAGCTGAGCCCTGTGTGATTCATCAGTGAGGTGTCACACGCGCTTTGGAGAGCTCTAGTCCTTTGTGAAGTGCCACAGTCCCCGAAGGCAGGAGGCTCCTGAGCCATCGCAGAGCAGGTCCCTGCTCGGTGGATTTTGGAGAAGTCCAGCATGTCAGTCCCTTTGGGGGCAGAACTGGCATCCAAGTGCCAACTACCCCTGATTCCTGAATGAAGTTGTCTCCTTCAGCAGGGGAGTGGCTCTGGAGAAAATGTCCCTGAAATCAAAGCTGTTAAAATGCCCCATGCCTTACCTGCCTGGGAGGGTGCAGGATCACCTGGGGAGGGCAGGGTTATTTATTAGCTGAAGTTTATTTTGCTGTGTGCAGTGAAAGCTGTGGTGCTGATTTCACTAGGGGGATGAGACGTTCTGTTGTGGACATGAGAAAATGTTAGGAGTCACTTCCTTCATTTTTGAGCAGAATGCCAGTGCTCCCCGTCCTTATTTTGCTGGATCACTGCTGGCTAATCCCTAGCTCTGGAAATGGGAATTTGTCTTAAAGAGACAGCTAGCTCTTGATGGGTTTGATATGTAGGGTTTACAGTCCTCACAGATCTAACAGATGTTGTTCGAAGCAGCAGACAGTTTCAAGAGTGTGCAGTGTGAAGCCCTGGTACTGAATGTTTGACAACGTGGTGTTTTGGTTGGGAATTTGTGTAATTTTTATAAACTTCTGGGCTGCAATCCTCACCATAGTTATTCAGTCAGAAAAAATATATTTGGATTTTGGGTTTTTTAGAAACTGTATCTAAAAAAAAATAAAATAGATCATTCTCCTGTAATGTGCTAATCAGAGTAAGCCAGTGTGTCAGTGTTGCACCAGCGAGGACCAGAGCCCTGGCACTGATGTGCCAGAAAAGCAGCACATCGGGGCTCTGCGGCTGATGGAGCCCTGACCAACGCAGCAGGCACTCATGAGGAAAGGAGGCTCCAGAGAAAGCCAAAAGTTGAAATTTGTGTGGAAGAGAAGCATTTGTATCTCTTGGGCTAAACATGTTTACAACCAAATCTTTAGAATTATTCTGGAAGAGGTAATAGGAAAAATGCAAATGGCTTTAGGAGTGGTTGCTTGCTGCTCACTTACCCTGATCATTCCAAGATGTGGATTACAGTTACTTGATTTAGAGGAAAAAGTAAAATTGGTTTGAATTTTTTTTTATAAATTGCAAACTTCCGTAATATATGTGATGGTTCCTGGGTTTTAGCCACTGAGACTATATCTGTATTAAATTATTTTTCTGGTTCAAGACATACATCAAGTACACAAAAATAGCTCAGAGTTAAAGATTAAAATTAGCGAATGAGTAGTTCATAATTAAAGTCTCATGATGGAGGAAGCGGCATTACATTGCAGACATACTGATGTCAAATCCAACTTCTGCTCATTAGTAATATCAAAATATTGGTAGGATGTCTTTACAGTTTGGAGCCAGGGCTTGTCTGTGCACAGAAGTTGCTTTGTCCTAATTTACGCAACCTCCCAAGATTCACATGTAATGGTACAAAGGTTTTAATGCCAACATAGCTCATTCTTTCAAGACCGGAGAAATAAGCTATGTGCCTATATCAGAACAACTGAATTCAGGCTTGTACTGGAACAGTTATGGATCCTAGTGAAATAATATAGCTTTAAACAGAACAGTAAAATTTATAAAAACCAAAATAGTATGAACCAGTGTTTTCTGATATTATTGAAATGATAGACCTCTGTATCACTTCAGTTCCAAATCTCTGTTAGGGAAGTCAGGCAGGTACAACAACTGTATTTATTTGTTAGGACCTGGATGACACCCTTCTTTCGGACGATTCCTGGCTCAGCTGGGGCCATGCTCTGCTCAGTGTCCCACTGCAGCAGCAGCTCTGTGCCTGCCAGTGTGGCCCTGGTGATGGGCTTGCCTGGCTGCAGCTCCACCAGCTCTGTCCCATCCTCAGCCCAGGCTGAGGCCATTCCTCTTTTTCCTTGTTTCGCTGCTACTTTTGGTGTGGCACAGTGTGACCTCTTGCTCTGTGGCCCATAAGCTGAAGGAGCAATGTCCCTGTACAAAAGTTCTGCAGGACCCTGTTTATTGTTACTCCAGTCTCACTTAAGCCCAGGTTTAAGGGAGGCTGACGTGGTGGCAGGCCCCAACAAGCGCTCTGTGCACAGCTGGGCTTGCTGGCTGCACATCTGCCCAGCCTCAGAATCTCCAGATTCAGTCAAACCACAAATGTGTGTGCAGTTAATGAGAGACTTTGACCTACTTCATATTCCTTTATTGGCTTTGGCCTTGTCTACCTGGGGAGATTACACCCATTTAGTTTAAGTCTGTTTTTAAAGTGATTTGATTAACCTGATGTGACCTTGTGTAAGGACATTCATATTTTCGTTCGAATGAGCTTATTTGGGTTCAACCAAAACCTGCACTTAGTCAATTTGCACAGAACTGAAATTAGACATGCCTAAACTGGAAGGGGAACTGATGTCTCTAAATAATGACACAACTTTCTCATGAAAGCAGAACCTTCTGTAGAATCTGGAACAGAGTGTAATTACTGACAAATCTGCAGGCAAGTGAAAGCTATTCATAGCAAAGTTTTCAAAAAATACCCAGAGAAAACAGGCAAAACTTAAATATCTTAGTGAGACAAATGAAGAGGTGCCAATAATCCCACTCTTGGAATACTGAAAGCAGTGGCACAAAGCTTGCATATCTTGCAGCAAGGCTCTCCCATGGCTCTTCAGATGCAGAAGAGGGCAAGCATTTGTGTCCTTTACAGAGAGTCCCTAGAGAGTCAGAAAATAAAAAAGCAATGCAGGAAATGTTAGGCCAGCTGGTTTGAATGCAACAGTACCCAGCGTCTCGTGACGTATTTTGTAGGAAAGAATAATTAGACATGGAAATAATGAGGAAGCAGGCTAAATTACAACAAGATTTTATCAAAGATGGATTGTGCTAGACTAATCTAGCATCTTTTTCATATAACAGATCATTTAGATGGGGTAGGGCAGGAATGTAATTTATCTAAAGCCAAGCATTTGATACCATGCCCCACAGGACGTTACGGCTTAAAATGAAGATGGTGGTTCAAGACAAGAATTGAAAGGTGGAAAAGAACCTGGCCAAAGAAAAGATACAACCATTGCATGCAAATAAAGTTGTCTGAATGGAAAGAGGTATTCGGAGAAAGTCATCAGGATAGAAAGAGATTGGTGGTGTTGCTCCCTTTGGGACCAGGCTCTGAGCTGTGTGCAGGGTCTGGGTGTGTGCCCAGGAGCTGTGTGGGATGACAAAAACTTGGGAGGTATTGTCAGTACAGAGGAGGATCAGATTATCGTATGAAAGGAATTTAGATGACTTTGTTGATTGGGAGTGGTAGACATAAAATGGCATTTAATAGTCCTGAGTGCAAAGTCATGTAAAGTTGTAAGCATGGAGACCAGTAACAAGAATTTCCAGTGTGAAATAGGAGCTCATCAGTTGTCCATGACAGAAGGGAGAGATGTGGATGCACTGGCTGCTCAGGAGATACCTGGGAGCAAGTACTGAGATACAGCTGGGACAGGGACCAATGACACCCGTGGATACCAAAGGAAAATAATATGAGAAATTCAGGGAAATGTGATACAATCATTGTACAAATTATCATACAGGGTGTCAATACAAGAGCTTTCCATTGCTTGTGGAGTGGCCCACTGGCTTTTGCATAGTTCTGGACACCCCCGTCAAGAAAATGTTGAATTACAACAGTAGGAAGGCTAGAGTTGTGGTTACACAAACAGACCGTCTGTGGTACAAAGTGAGGTTAAAGAGCATCATTTGTTTAGCTCTGGCCAGGTGAACCAATGAAGGGACAGGCTACATTGGGGTATTTTACACACAATTGGCACTATATAGCAAGAGGGCAGAAAAAAATAAGCTAAAAGATAGCATCTGCACAAGGTCAAATTGTCTAAGTTGGTCATGAATAAATTTGGGTGGGGAATTAGAAGAAAGCTTGTAGCTACCCAAGGATTGGAGTTGCATAAGAGTCTTTCAATTAGGGTAGTTTTGAGATAGATCTTGATAATCGTATGAAAGAGATTATACAATTAAATTAGAGAGTTCCCGGAGATAGGAAATTACATTTGCAGAGTTAGTTCTTTGGTCTGCAGTGTAGTCATATTTTTAATGTGTGCTTGAAAGGAGGATGGACCTGGTTTGTTTACACTTTTAACCCCATGTATCAAGGCTTCTGCTGTTTTCTTGGGAGCTGAGGCAAGAAATAATTTTTTCAGTTGCTACAGGTTTGAATATTTTTTCTCCCATATCTGCCTTCCTCTCAAGCACTAGACAGCGAAAATGTGCAGTGCAGACTCCTTGTAGCATTAGACAGGCACAATTGCCTGCAGATTTTTCTGGCATGCTCCCTGGTTCAACCTGTTCATCAGATTTTGGGCCAGAGACGTTTTTCCTTCAGACTGTGTTGCCAGTAACCGTATTATACTTCATGGTGTATTTTCTGGGATCTGTTGCCGGCATTAATGAACTCTGTGTGGCTCCAAGGACTTGCAGTACTGGCAGTGATCTGCACCTGCCCTTTGCTGTGTCACAGCACAGTTTAATCTTGCATGCTTCTGACGTGTATCATAAGTTTATTGTATGACATGAGGATGTGTTTTCGGGCTTCTGGTGCTCCTTGGCAGGTTGAAGAGATGTTGTTAAGTAGCTTTTAACAGCGTTGTTTTCCAAGACTGGAGTGATGGGTAGGTGTCCCCTTTTAACCTGATATTCCTAAAATAAGTTGGAAACCTGGACTTAGTGTCAGCTCTGCTCTGGTGCTGATCAGAGCAAAATTCTTTAAATCATGCAGGATAAAACGTAGAAGAAGTGGCTGGTGACCATTAGTGATGAATTAGTAACTTTAAAAACACAGTTTGGTTAGTGGAAAGTTGAATGTATGATGTCTGTCTTATTACAAGAAAGAGAGAAGGAAATAAATAAAAAAAGACAGAAATGAAGCAGGCAAGGAAAACAGCTCAACTTAGCCTGCAGCAGAGATCACCTGCCTGCCAATCTGCCTATAAAGGGAAATTGAAATATTGAAAAACAGCAGCACTGATGAGGGTAACACTGAGATGGTCGAAGAGGAAATGTGTTAACCAAACTCCATGGAGCTGTTGAAATGCTTTGAATCATCTGACTGAGTTGTATTCTTAGGCAAACACAATTGTACAATTGATTAATTTGTCAACATTCCTTTAGTGCATAACACTATGGTAACCGAGAGGCTCGCTAAACATTGCTGCGGAGAAAGCTGCAAAACATCTTTCCTTGGGAGAGAGGGAGGGAGGCAGAGCAAGACCTTGGAGCTCTGGCTTTGGAGGACAGATGCACGCACACAAACACACACACCTGAGCAGCTGGAATTGGGCTCCTGTTGCAGGTGCTGAAAGGTGAGCATCGGGCGGTTTACTGGCCACACACATGTTCTGGGGATGATCAGAGAGGTGACCCTGGCCAACAACTGCCTTCAACACTTTTGCTACCTGATCTTTGCAGAGCTGATGAACTGGGGAAAACTATACCACCCTCCTGCTGGATCCCTGTCACCTGGTGTCCCAAGCAGGCAGGGACAGCAAAGGATTTGGTCTTCCCTGCACCACTCCCCCATTGCATGGAGGGCTCTACCACTCTGCACATCACCTTCTGTCAGCTTCTGGGATCTCAGTCCTTCAGGGCTGCTCTGCAGGAGCCTGTTGTGTGAAATAGAAATATATTTTCAGTTTTACACCGAGTTCCCGGGTCTTGGCTGGCCGCTGTGTGGTACCTGCACTTGTACCTGCACTGTTCTCTGTGCCCTGGCTCTGAGCAGAGGCTTCAACCCCTCTGTACCCAGCAGCAGTGTCACAGCTCAGCAGACACCTGCACTGGGCCTCTGTTTCCCCATGATTATGGAATATTCTGAGTTGGAAGGAATCCACTAGGATCATCGGGTGTTCCCCCTCACCTATAAGTAAATGTGAGGTGCTTTGTTGAGTGTCAGCTATAGGCAGATTAATTAATTGATTGACTAATAGATAAATGCAGAGATATTTGTAGGTGTGTTTATTCTTGTTTACAAACTGCCCAAGCCTAGGCAAGATTTTCGAGTATGTAGCAATGGCAGGAATCATATCCATAAAAATGCTAATCTCCTCTCTTGCTTCATCTGTTCAGCCCACAAACACACGCATACACACACACTTAAAAGAAATTAATAAGGTTTGTTGGTTCTCTTCTGGGCTCAGCCTACTTTAATCTTGGTTTAATGCACAGCACAGTGCAGCACATTGCTTCCAGACAGTAAAGTTTTGATCATAAACAACACACTAAGTAAACCATTTTTTGGAGTAATTAATGAGCAATAGATGGGCTGATAAGAGCTCACATTGCCAATAGGTATTTTGCATAGACATGGCAGCATTATAGGAAGATTTTCAAGCCGATGCAGAGGCTTTATCTGAAGGGGAGGAGATAATCCCCTGGCCCTGGTGAAGACAAAGGTTGACCTTCCACCAGCTTCTTTGTGGGGACCTCTCCCAAAGTATCAGCTGAAGGAAAAATGGATGTCCCTGGGAGTCAGTCGTTGTGTTTAGGCTGTTCAAAGCTCTGCTGCACAAACTGCAAATAGGTGTTTATGTATAGAGGAGGATGCTGTGTGTTTGGTCCACTGCTGGCTTGTCACAGCAAAGGCAGCAATTAGGGAGGCTGTAATAGCTGGGGAGGGTTACACCCCTTGCTGAGGAAGTTTGACCATAAACCTGTTTGTCCTGTCTCTGAGTGCAGTGTACACTGGCTCGATTTACAGTAACTTAAAAGTATTCACTCTGATCAAACTGCTTCCAATCAAATTTTATTAAGTGATGGATTAAGTGTGTGTGTTAAGTGAGTCACATGAGGCAAAAAGGTGGGACTTGGGTTGACTCCACTACTGATGTATATATTAAAGATGGGTATTAACAGTTTGCGTTTTCTCTTAAATAGAATAATTGTAATGGCTTCCTTTTGGGGCAGGCTTTCCATGGAAAGGGCACAGCAGGAAGTGTTAATAAAACAAACTCTTTCTGCTAATCTTAACACCTGCATTTTCTGTTTAATTTTGCTTATGCAGAGGGCTGAGCCTTCTCATTAGTGGAGACAATGTGTCAACATAGGAAAAGTGAGTTACTGCATTTTCTTTCCATCATAAACTCTGGGGTTAACCTCCCACACAGGAGCAGTGATGTGGAGCTGTGTAATGGCAAAGGGAGCTTATGCTGGCCCTTGAATGCCAGTCCTGGGACAGACAATTCTTATTGCTCATTCTGGTGCAGCATGGACTTCTGAGAAAGCACTTTCTTATCTGAAGCGTCTTCACATCTCAGGACTTGGCCTTTCAATGGCAAGACCTCCTGGTATCTATGTTTCACTGGGACTGGAGCTGAAGTCCATTATTTGGGGAAATTTGTACAACTCAGGAAGCCTTGCTGAGAATTATGTTACATGGGAAAATGGTCTACAATTCTGTTTTTCAACTTTCTGGAAATAATTCAGAGTATGTAAGGAGAGGCTCCCAGAAGAAGGTTGTTAGAAGGAAAGTGTATATGATTCTGCAATAGTCCTGGTATATTGTCTGGAAAGGGCAAAGATCCATTGCCTAAAATGAGAGAAGAATAAATGCGATGGACTAAAATTGCCACTAAACCATTTGTAAACCTGAAATGAGGCTGAGTCAGAAATTTATCTTATCCAGGGCACATGTTTTGAATCTGGAGCTGAATTCTTTATATTGGATATATTCATAGTTTAAAAGGCAAGGAGTGTTAGAATGGAGTCTGGAGTGTTAGAATGATTAGTTTGTCGATAGTAGGCTGTTGTGACTAGAGCAGAATTTCTGTTTTCACTTGAGGGATGAAAAAAGACTAATGCCGACAGGAACAACTTCTGTGTTTTGATTTTTTTTGAAGGAAAGCATGTGAATATTAATAAATGATCCAGCTGGGATAGCATCTTTCTTAAAAAATTGTCCTTAGAGATAGTGTATTATATTAACAAACATGAATTTAGTTGTACAGTAAGTAAAATTTTATAAATATAAATCATGAACTGATTCCAAAAGTTGCAGTGCTGAAGAAACTGTTCTGGGATTTTCTAATATAGTCTGGTTTGAATTGTTTGAATAAGAAGAGATATTGGTGAATAAATCAGATAATGAGCTGCTTTACATAGAAGGCATAATGCCTATTTATGATGTATAGAAGTCCTAAGAGAGATGAATTGCCAGTTTAATCTTCTTTGGATTGTGTTTGAAATCTACTTTTATGCAGCATTTCTGACTGTTTCAGAGATTCCTCTTCAGACACTTATATAGACTTCATTTCTATTTGAATTACAGCTCTGCAAGGTCGTTTGCAGGCAAATGTGCATTAACTTCACTTGTTTTTTAGTCCTTTGACCTTGAAGTAATACTTTTATAAGCATTGCCTAAAGTTTTCTTCTGACCTAGTTGCTTCTGTCAGAATTTAAGAAGCCCAGTTATCACCCGTACCAGAAGGAGCAGTAATAGAGACCAACTCTTTCATGATTGGAATCTTTGGCACAATGTGGCAGAGCTTTGCAGTTGACCTGAGAGGGATGAACATTTCTCCTTGCTCTTGCAGAAATAAAGAGTATATTGAGATAAATATTTCTTTTTCCTACTTTTTTTGGTAAGTTCTTTTGATAAATTTCCTGTGGAAAAGAGGATTGCCGGATGAATAGTCTCTTTAATAGTGCATTGGCATTGACTCTTTACCCATGAAACAGATTTTATTTGAGGAAAAACGTGGAATTTATTTTTGTCTTTCTTGACATGAGCATCATGCTTTATGAGGGTATCATGTCAATCAGCTTTATTAGCAGATGATTTTTCTCACAACCTTGCAACACTTGCAGCAGCTTCCATCAAAGGGCCCCGATGGGAAAACACTGGTGAAAGGATGACATGCAACGCTGGAGTGTAGTGGAGCAGGACTGCTGCTCTGCATAAAGGAAGCAAGCATCTGGGAGATACTAAAAGCTTTTGACAGAGATAGGAAGATAATTCTCAAGATAATTCTGCGTCGAGCTCTACTTTAGGTTCTGTCTCCTGCCAGGCTTCCCAAGCCCTGGGTCACGAGGTTAGAGAAAACTGTGGGCTGATTGTGTCATCCTTCACCGGCAGATGCAGCAGAGCTTCCCCATTGCAGTCAACCACCACCAGACCCGGAGAGTCTGTCGTCACCCTCCTATTAAGGATGATGGTTTCTAGAACATTAACATTCATGTCAGGTCTAGATAGGGATCAGCAGAGGCTTAAATCATAGTCAGGAACAGATGTGAGATACCTAATCAGTTACTTCCTAAGGAAAATGAGTTTGATTGCATGAATATTTGTAAATATTTCATTCAGCAGTTCAGCTACTACAGCAATGGTAAACAAGCTTCTGAGGCTGAAGAGAAGCATTTTGTGGCACTGTACTTGATTTCTTATTCATTTTAACTTCAATGTAGAACAAAGAAGTTTAGGTACTTTGGATTACATTTTGTGACAGCACTAATTGTAACCAGGGGCTCACTTGGAAGACAGCCAAAGAGAATCATTGAAAGGTTTAGGCTGGAAGAGACCTTAAAGATCATCTGTTTCCAACCCCTCTGTGCCATGGGCAGGGACATGTTCCAACAGAGCAGGTTGCTCAGGGCCACACCCAGCCTGGCCTTGAACACTTCCAGGGGTGGGGTATGCACAGCCTCTTCTGGGCAAACTGTGCCAGGGCCTTACCACCCTCAAAGTGAAGGATTCCCTCCTAACATCTAATCTAAATCTAATCTCTTTTAGTTTAAAAACATTCCCCTTTGTCCTATAGCTATCTGCCTATGTAAGAAGTCTCTCTCCCTCTTTTTTATGAGCTCCCTTTAGTCTTTGAATGCCACAATGAGTTCTCCCTAGAGCTGTCTCTTCTCCAGGCTGAACAACCCCAGCTCTCTCAGCCTGTCTCCATAGCAGAGGTGCCCCAGCCCTCTCATCATTTTTGTGGCCCTTCTCTGGACTTCCTGCAGCAGGTCCACGTCTTTCTTGTGCTGAAGACCCCAGAGCTGGATGCAGAACTCCAGGTGGGGTCTCATGAGGGCAGAGTAGAGGGGGAGAATCACAATCCTTAACATCCCTAACCCTGATAAACATGTCCAGCTCAGTCCTGGTTTACAGTGTGCAGGGCTTGTCCTCAGGATGAGTGCAAAGCTGGAGATTCTGCCACTGGGAGATGTTCATGGCACCAGAGTAAATTCTGGCTTTGAGAGGAAGATGACAGCCTGAGCACCCATCCTCTGCCTCAGCTTTGCACTGCCCAGCTGGTGCCAAGCTGAGGTGGTGAGCACAGCCCTTGTGTGCTGGCTGAGCCAGGATTAGCTGTTCTGTGCCCCTTCAGGCAGTGGCTGTCTCATATCTCTGCTGGCTCTTTGCAGAACTTGCTGTACGTAAGCAATAATTGAGGACACAGCATTAATTTCTTGTTTGTTTTGCGCTTCTCACGTGTTAAAACCGAATTAAATTGGAAGAAACTTTGGCGTTAAATCATGGTGGGTGTAATACCAGTTTTGAAGTAGAGAAGAGTTTCACCGCTGATCTCTTGCAGAAAGGCTGATGAGAGGAAGGAAAGGAAGGAGGAAGTTAGCTTTTCTCTCTGCCTAATTGAATTTTTTCCCTGTTTGAGTTTCAGTTAAACTACTGTGTAGTTTGCTTGTGATTTTTAGCAGATGTGCATGTAAGCAGTGCATTAAGGAAGGAGGCTGGGAGTACAGATGATGTTTGCCTCTCAAACAGTGTGGAATTCTGAGGAAACTGGGACTGCCAGCTAAAGGTCATGGGCATTTTTAACTTCTGCTGCTGGCTTCATGCTCCTGTGTAGATGTTTGTCAGGAATCTTGCTGGCCTTTGTGGTGTTACATAGTCGGATTATCACAGAAATAAGATCCATGTGTTTTTTATGCGTGTACATTGCAGTGTGATTCCTTTCATCAGCTGATTTTAATGTGTGTTTTCTCAGCCAGCCTAATTTTGTTCTGTTAAATACAGTAACAGACATTGTTAGTATATGGTTATACAATTTAAGGTGCTTTTGTCAGGAAAGCCCTAGGTAAAAAAATCATGTTTACCCTAATTCTGGAAAACACAAATCTTGCTGTTTTCACCCAAGAATTACACAGATGGTTAAAAATAGAGACATGTGCCAATGGATCTGGCTAAATGAAGGGCCAAGCTGTAAATGCTCTTTTCGCTCTGTCCCAGGTGAGATATGTTCTCACACTGCAGCCTTTTCAGCTGGGCTGGTCTCTTGAAAACCAGGGACCAGAGGTGTCAAAGGTTCAGATCCACCATCTTCGTCAGTCACGTGCATACAGCCAGGATTGCTGAGCAGGATGGCAGTGTCCACTCTCTAAGTAGAGGAGAATTATCCTTTGAGAGAGAGGGACCCATGTATTTCATTTAGTGGTCGTACTGGAGTCTTGATTTTGAACTGATGCTAGGAGGATTCTTAGTACTGGACTATTGCAGATGTGAAATAAATTCTATTTTAAAATATTCTTTGTGCTTGCACAATTGTAATACCCCATAGACAGAATTTAGGTGTCCAGGAAAACACATATGTCCTTAATATCACGGATGCCCATCTGTGAGGAACATGACCAGTTCTCTGTCCTGCATCCTCCCTCTGCCCTGAGGAGGGGATTTCTGTGAGAAATCCCCCTGTCCATGCTGCAGTGGGGGACAAGGGACCCTGCACCCTGCAGCACTGGTCAGAGCAGCTGAAGAGGCCAGAGCCTCTTTGAGGGCATGGCAGTAGAATGTTGCTGTTTGATCTGTTCCCTTTCCCCTGACCTCTGTGTTTAATCAAATGTTTTTTACATTAATATTATCTGGGAGGGGCACATCTTTTCTGGTCTTAAATGTTAAAAAAAAAACCCTCCAAAAAAATCCCCAAAGTGAATTGAACATTCAGCCATGCTGAGTCATATTTTGTTATTATGGCTGATTATCCAGCCAGCCATGCAAATAAACTGCAAGGGGGAAAAAAGGATGTGTGTGAATAGCTTATCTACGACAGAATGAGGCCTTGGGTCTTTGTGCATAATATGTGTAACAATAATGTCCTAGTATGAAAGTGTTCCAGTGACTGACATATTTGCAGTCTAAAAAAGATAAGAAAGTAATGAGAGAGAGATCTGTGGATGTTTATCTTCTCTTTTCTTCTTCCTGAAGGAAAGTTTTACTTTCTCATTATATTTCTAGTGCATATCCATGGTACCATGCAGGATGACAAATATGATTGCAGTTAATTGTTTAAATATTCCTTTATTCCCAAAAATTTCAAAACAAATAACCATCTTTGGAGGAGCTAGTTGAGAAGTAATGTGGGCAAGATAGTGCAAAAGAGAATATTGGATGTGAAGTTAAAAGTGCCTCAGAAAAGAGGAAGAGAACTGTGTGGGGGTATTTTAAAAAAAAGGTGTAAAAACCCCAGTTATACTATTACCAATACCAGTTATATTATTAGCAATACCGGCATAAGCGGCAACAATTCTTCTTGAAAAAAACTTGTAAGCTTCAATAGTCCAAATCCATCCTTGGTGTACTAGAGAAGGAATTACAGTTGGGTCAACATCTTTTCTGTTGCAAAAGCCTTCTAGTGTTACTTAATGCAAATACTACAAATGAGTACGACTTTGTCCAAAATACATTTGCTGACTATATTTATCATGTCTTCTTCATAGTAAACAAGAATAAACATCTGTGGAGAAGGTCTGGTAGCCACAGAAAATATTTTGCATCATAGTCTCTAAGTGGTGCCATTATGAGCTATTCTCAGCTCAAAGAGCCGTTTTTTAGGGCAGCTGAAACACAAATGTATATTTGGTGTTTGGGCCCCTTTGCCACTGCATTATGTATTTGTAATGCAGGGAGTAAAACACTGGATGGAAAAGTGCCACTTCAAGACACCTGTGAGTGATTTTGGAAATTGCAAGTAATGAAGTGGGTTTTCTCACAATAATGCTCAAGTCTAGCCCTTAATCATGCACTTGAAACAAGTGAGCTCAGACCTTATGAAAGGTGTTTACTTACTCAGCTTTAAGGCACAGGCCAAGAAATAACTTGATCGGATTAGCCGAGTTTGAATAGGAACAGCAGCAAATAGAATCAAATGAGTGTGAACGATGCTGCTGTGCTCTCTGTTAGAAAAATATCTGCCAGCTGCCATTGCAGAGAATAATCCTGCAAGATGCTGACACCTCCAGTTCGCATTGCCCGAGGGAACTGGACCAGGGCACTTCCGGCGTGCAGCTCCCATTACTCACCTTAGCCGAACAATGTTTTTTCTCTGAAATCCTACTTTTCCCTGTTATATAATGGCCGGCTCTTTTCTGCCTCCTCCTTCTTGAAAGGCTCCTGACACTTACAGGGACTGAGTGCATTGCTGGTTATTCTCAGCTGCAAGATGACAGAGGTGGCAGCGGTCAGGTCAGTGGGGCATGAACACGGCTCAGCTGGAGAGCAGATGTGAGCAGATCATTTAAGGAAAGCAGCTGAAATTCTGGGAGCCAAATGAGGATAAGACGAATTTTGAAATCTAAGGGCTTTGTTTAAATTCCTTTTGACTTAGGTGCACATTATACCTGGAATGCTCCAAAATTAAATACACCAAGAGGGTAAGGAAGTTTCTTATGTTTGAACTTGAATGCATGAAGCCAGAGATGTAAAATGAGGTCAGCTAGCTCAGCTGCAGTGAATCCTTTGATATTCATTTAATGGATAAGTAGATATAACTCTGAGCTTGCAGGGAAGACTTTGAATTTTCACTACTAAAGCTCTTTATAATTTTCTCACAGGTCTTTTACATAAACTGGACATTTGGAAGCTTTTCTTTAATGAGAGGGTGGTCAGACACTGGAACAGGCTTCCTAGAGACGTGGTCAATTTCCCAAGCCTGACAGCATTTAGGAGGCATTTGGACAATGCCCATAATACCACTCTTTAACTTTTTAACTTTTTTTAACTTTAAGCCCCAAAGTGGTCAGGAAGATGGACTAGCTGATCATTGTAGGTCTGTTCCAACTGAAATATTCTGTTGTATTCTGCTGAGCAGTTAAACTGTACAGACAGGTAATGGTGATGCAGTTCTGCTGCAATACCAGTCTCCTCAACTTGTTCCCTCATTTCTTCTGCCTCTGAACCAGAAGTGACAGGTGGTCTGGCTCTAGGAGGTCCATTGTTTTTGCAGTGTTTAGTTTGAGATACTGGTTGAAATGGAAAAGTTGAACTGTGGATGAGGAACTGGATTCTTCTCTGGTATAGGGAGTCTTTCAGTCTGGTTCAGACCTATCTCTAATCCCTTTGTTGTAGTATTTCCTTTTATTGAATAGCTTCCTTATGTATTGAGTTCCAGAAATTCCGTGTTGGTGATACACGTGGGAAACAGATTGCAACAGAGAGCAGATTTAATTACTCAGGTCTAGAATTACTGAGGCAGAACATTTTTTCTTCATGTTGTTTGAAAAGGGAGAAGAATCTTCCATTTTTTACTTATAGGAAGAAGTTTGAGATCAAATGACTCTGAGCTGCCCTTTCATTGGTCATTTAGTGATCACTTGAGGAAAAAATAATGATCTGGGTTTCTTCCCTGCTCCTTAATTTGAAAATCAGGTCTTGCCAGTGCTGAGTGTTTAAGGGAGTTCTAAGACTATAGTCTTAGATGCTTCAGGAAGCTTATTTTAGGAGGGAGGACTTGACTGAATGCCAATAGACAGAGCTAATCATCAGGACATCTGGATTCACTTCTTAACTCTGCTGCATGACCTTGGGTCAATGATTTAGGTCGAGCTTTTCCAAAATGTTCAGTATTTGTAGATGCTTATGCCAGATTTCAGCATTACTAAAAATTAGGCTGTAACTGCATTCACTGTTTCAAATTCAGCTTCCCAAAACTGGGACACTTGTAAAAAGGAGACAGAAGTAAAATGTGTGCCCCTGTTTCCTCATTTGTACAACAAGGATGGATAACTGTGTTTGTAGAGTGTGCTGAGACTTTCTGATGTAAAAGCATTAGAGAGGAGAAAGGATGGCAGCAAGCTGCTTGCAAAGTGTCAGAAAAGTAGACACTCTTCAGTAGAAATCAAAGGATGCTGAACAAGGACCAGACTTCCAAGAGTTCACCAGCCAAAGGGCTCCTCAGACTGTGTAGAGGACATAGCAGATCTAAGGGAGTGCAGAAATGGCAGGGCCAAAGGTTGCTGGCTGTCGGCAGACTGTCTGTGCAGCATCCTGCCCATCCAGCTGCCTTCCCACTTGTTCCCAACAGCAGCAGAGGAGCAGCTGAATTGCCCTTTCTTGGAAGGTGGATCCAGAGACATAGGACTGATCGTAGTCAGGGTGATGCAGGTGTAGCAAGCTGTGTGCTTCTAACAGACTCTGATTTGTGTCCCACACAGTCAGTCTGAGCACGCCAGAGAGGGGCAGACCTGTTGTGCAGGTGTGGAGCAGCTCTGCTAAGCATCTGGTCAGGCAGGGGAAGAGTCCTAATAGTATCAAGCTCCTTTCCTGCAATGGGCTGGGGAGCTGCTAGACTCTTCCTGCTTTCACAGGTGGTGAGTACATCACTTCCACGGCTGCATCCTGGCTCTGGGGTCGACTGTGACTGCTATCAGGCTTTAAAGTGAGCTGAAGCACATTTGTAGAGTGATGGCCAGGGAGTAGTGCTTGTGGACAGAAGATGTTCACGTTTGAAAGAAAATCCTCCAGTCCACAAATAGGTCCTACCATCTGCTGGTCCTGCAGACTGGGAGTAGATGCATCATGAAGCCAAGTCATACACATTTTTGCCCCACTGGAGCAGAGCACTTCTGCAATGTGGTCCTGGAACCACCTAGGACCCACTCCTGGCCCAGTTGAATGCCCCTGCTTTTACTGTACAAGGCAAGCAGCCCCTCAGGCCTCACATTTATTTTTGCAGTATGGGTTCAACCTCCAGCACAAGCAAACACAAAGCACAAATGCTCATCTCCTGATCTGTACTATCCTCAAGCATCTGAAATGCATTTTATATACAAGATGGAGAAAGGTGAAGAAGAAACAAAGAAAAAAATGTATTATTTGAGGAGAAAAAGAGAACAGCTAAGGACATGAATGCTGCTATTGCCTCTTTTCAATGAACTAGTATTTGCTAGAGGTGTTCTCTTACTCAGAAAAGTAGAGGAGAAGATATTTTGTTTAATTAGATTTTCTTTGCTGTCTAATGATTACATTTATTCTATGCACAGGGAGAGCTCAAGGCATAAAAGTAGGCAGTTTAATGACACAGACTTTATGTAGCTCTCTGCTTAGGATGAGTTTCACCCGTAGTAAATAGAGGAGAAGAGGAATTACAAGAGGGATTTCAGGGTGATGCATCCAAACAGGCAGCTTTGACATGTTTGTCCTCGTACCTACCTTGTTTCCAAAACAAAATCCAAAACCGAAAAAGGACCCGATGACCTCACTTAATGCCACTAATGCAACTGGTGCGAGCTGTGTCCTCTTGGTGGGAGTAATGCACAGCACCTCCCAGGGAATCTGGTGATCCCTGCTCCCTGCTCCAGCTGGCGAGCCCTAGAAGTGGAGCAGGAGGGGTCAGGGTGCCCAGCACCAGCTTCACAGGCAGTTCTGCAGAAGATAACTGCTGACAGAGCAGAGTGCTGGTTTCTTTTAAAAATGTCCCTTGCTGGTTGGCTCTGATAATGTTAAAACTCTTCTGAATGAAACCCTGAAATGAGCCAGAATTTCAACACCAGGTTTATGATCAGATGGTGTTCAGATTTTTTAAGCTGGAGAATCAATAGCTTTGGGAGGGATTTTTTTAGCTTGTTAAGTCACTGTTTTCATTGCTGAAATTTATTGGGTTAACCTTCCCACACCCCCCACTCCTTTGTGATTTGCCAGAGAAGTGAATATGGTAGGAAGTGGCCTGAGGCAGGAGTGAGGCAGCTCTGCTCACCTCTCTTCCCATGCACCCAGCAGCAATGGTTACTTAACTCCCAGCATCAAGAGGTGAGCGCTCCAGGAGTCATCCTGAATGTCACCACTGCTTTCCTGGGTAGAAATTGCTCTTGGTATTTTTTTGCAAATTGCTCTGAAGTAAAATATGTGTTTATGCACTCACTCCCACACACATGCATTTGCATCATTTGGATCAGCCAGAAACAGAAGCAGAGCTTTAAGAGCTGGAAATTTTGGAGGACATTCTGTTCAAAAGACTTTTGTCGATTCACTTTCAATATTCCTGCCTCCTCTTTAGCTCTATGTACCTCTTCTGGAAGCAGTCCCATGAAAACACACAATCTCAACTGCTGCTGAAGGATTGACTGTGAACAACTACCTTTGCTCTCATCCTACATGAGGGAAAGCCATGTTATTATTTGAGGATTATTTGGCTCTTTGTCTGAGTCAGGTATGGTAAAGAATTGTTTATGGGTTGGACATCATCATTTCGTACTACAACACACATTTATGTACCTTTCCTGTAGTAACTGAATCGCTATAAATGAACACAGGTATTCACCCAAGACTGCAGAAGAAGTATTATTTGCATATGCATTCTTATCCAACCCTGCTTGTGCCAAAAGTGCAGTTTAGTATTTCTTAGGGTTGTGAATCAGCATTCTGCTTTTTGCCATGTTTTGGGAATTTTAAGGGGCCATTAGACAAATGGGTAGACTTAATTACATGCATGCTCTTCTTGTTACAGAGACCCCAGAGACATTTTGAATAATATTCTACAGTGTTGTATCTTTACCCTGCAAGGTTCAGCAATTTGCTAGAACAGAACAAACTTGGCTGGCTGTTTTCTCCAGGATCTGACAAAAATCCTAGAGAACAAAATGTTCCAGTAATCATCTTTTCTTTTCAAGTATCTGTTGGTTTTTAATATTTTTCCGCCTTTCTTTTTTCAGAAGCACCATCAACTGGTTAA